>CABHPR010146487.1:22723-41221 GCA_902168415.1 Peromyscus melanophrys
AGAGAGAGAGAGAGAGAGAGAGAGAGAGAGAGAGAGAGAGAGAGAGATATCAGAACTGGTTGGTATAATGTGAGTATAGGGCAATGTACTGAGAGACAGTGATGGGAGACAGAAGCCCTGAGATGGGCAGTTTCTGAGAGAGACAGGCATTCAACTGATGGGGACCCCAAGCTGGAAAGACAGTTGCCGTTTTAATGTGTCTATGATACTATACTATGACTTTCTCTATAGCCTCCAACCTTTAGGAAAAGCCTACCTCTCTCCACAGCTTTAGTGTGGCTGGCATTGTAGGAAGCAGCTTAGAAAAGGCTCATTCATCCTGGTGCAGGTCAGAAAGCAGCATGACTACAGGAAGAGGGCACGGGACAGTCTGTGAGACAGGAATAAGGGGTACCAGCCCCAAACCTGTTAGTACATGGGATTTCTTCACAGATTTAAAAGTTATGGGACTCCAAAGTCCCCTAGGGAAAATGTATTTATTTTCTTAAAGTTCAGATAGAAGTGTGAATGCTATGGGATAATGCTTTTGTACACTGGTTTAATAAAACACGGATTGGCCAGTAGCCGGGCAGGAAGTATAGGCAGGGTAAGTAGACTAAAGGAATGTTGGGAAGAAGAAGAGCAGAGTCAGGAGTTGCTAGTCAGGCTCAGAGGAAGCAAGATGACAAGGCAGAACTGAGAAAAGGTACCAAGCCATGTAGCTAAACATAAATAAGAATTATGAGTTAATTTAAGTGTAAGAGCTAGTCAGTAATAAGCATGTGCTAATGGCCAAGCCATTATAATTAATATAAGCCTCTATATGTATACTTGGGTCTGAGCAGCTGCAGGACTGGGTGGGACACAGGAAAACTTCCAACTACATCTGAATTTGGATGACCACTTCAGACCTCCCTCCATCTTTCAGGAAAGTCTGTGGTCCAAGGTCAATTGCCAGAGACCCCTCATTCATTTGGTTCTTTACTAAATGAGAACTTTGTATTATTTCATTTTATCTTCACAGCCATTTTGAAAGAAAGCTGAACACCCAGGTTACTCTGGGACCAGTTGATTCCTGAGTCTATGGCCAGTGACTTAATTTGCTCTCACACAATGGTTTGGTTAGTGCTATAGCTTTGACCTAAAATGTTCCTCAAAGACCCATGAGTTGAAGGCTTTAAGAGATGGGAGAAGTTAGGTCTTTGGGTACGTGTCCTTGAAAGGTTATTGAGAACCTGGCCACTTTTATCTCCCTCTGTCTATCTCAGCCTTTCTTTATGTACATCTCTCCTTGTTCCGTTATCTCTCTCTCTCTCTCTCTCTCTCTCTCTCTCTCTCTCTCTCTCTCTGAGCAGCTTCCTTAGCTTTATGATTTTGTCATGATATACTACGTCACCACACTGCCAAGCAACCATGGATTGAAACAATGACTCAAAGTAAACCTTTCTTCCCTTAAGATGATGATTTCAGGTATTTTGTCCCAGCAACAGGAATCATAATCCAATGTCTAGACAGAGAAGACTATATTAGGATCACGGGGCTCTTGGAGAGGAGGAAAGGGCTAGAGATAGGAGTGACGGACCAATTTCTCTTTCCATATCTTTGAAATTCTTCCATTTTTCTCTTCAAGCTGTTTGATATGTTTTAAGTACAAGCTGAGAAGGATGAACACATGCCACCCCACTGAAATTGTGGCCACATGTGGTCCAGGTTCCACTTTAGCTGAAAAGGTAACCTTGGAACCGAAAGTCAGTTGTTCAGTACGTCCAGTTGTTTTACCCTTTCAGACACCATGTCCCAGTCACTGTTCTTACTGCTGTGAAAAGACACGATGGCCAAGGCAACTCTTACACAAGAATGCACTAATTAGGGGCTTGCTTACAGTTTCAGAGGGTTAGTCTGTTAGTTTCTGACGCCGATGCCGCCGCCGCAGCAGCCTGCCTCTGCTGCCAAAGCAGTTACGTTATCACCTGTCACCAGGTGCCTCTCCACTGTCAGCTGTGAGACATGTGCACCCTTTAAAAGTGCCAGCCAGGCACAGCTCACCCTCTGTCTCTTTCTCTCCTTTGCTTCTTCTTTCTCTCTTACCCCTCTTGCTCTTCTCTTGCCTCTCTTCTTCCTCTTGTCTGTCTGTCTGTCTGTCTGTCGTCTTCCTCTCTCGTCACCACTCTGACATGGCCTTTCACTCTTCACTCTCCCCTTCTCCCAACAAACCTCTTGCACTAACTCTGTTGTTCATGGTGTGTTTGTTTAGTGACACACCTTGGCAGGGCCCGCCGAAAGGTACCCATTATCGCCTTTCTTTTTATTTGTCGTTTCCTAGTCTATGATCATCATGGCAGGGAGCAGACAGGCATGGTGCTGGAGCAGTAGCTGAGAACTTTACATCCTGACTGCAGGCAGCAGTCGGAGAAAGACTGGGCCTGGTGTGGGCTTTTGATACCTCAAAGCCCCACCCCCAGTGATAACCTCCTCCAACAAAGCCATACCTCCTAATCTTTCTAATCCTTCTCACTCAGTTCCACTCCCTGGTGACTAAGCACTCAAATACATGACCCTCTGGGGGCTATTCTTATTCTAACCACCACACACCATGAATTAGATTCGAAGCCCACAGCAGCACCATTTACCTTCCAATTTGATGGATTCTTTACATTCTCTTGCTTCTCCAGAGCATCTCTCCTTTACACTGTCTGAAACCACCCATCAGGACTATTGAAGAGTTCTATTGCTTCTGTCTTTTTCTATTTCCCATTCCTTTTTCAAGTCTGACTCCTCAAAAGCTCCCAGTCACACACCCAGCAAAGGTAGAGCCCCCCTTAGAAGGAAAGAGTGTGTGTGTGGGGTGGGGTGGGGGTGGGGGTGGGGGACAACTGAGTCCAGGAACCTAGAATATGTTTTTGAGGTAGTAGGAAGAGAAAGCCCAAGACTATTAATAACTTTTCCCCATTACATTTACATAAACATTTCAGGGTTTAATAAATAAATGTTAAAATTTAATCTAGCAATAATATTCATGATTATTGTTTTGTTGTATATTAATTAGGTAATAAATGGTAATGGTTTATGCAAATGATGGTAGTCATATTTATTTCTAACACGAAAATTGTGTTTTTATAGTTGTGCTTTTTCTGTCTTTGCAAGTTCAGTGCTTTTAAGTAATAGCAATCTTTTTTTTGGAGTGTGTGTGTGTGTGTGTGTGTGTGTATGTGTGTGTGCACATTTGTGTGCATATGTGTGGAGGCCAGAGGTCAACCTTGGATATCTTTTCTTAGGTGTTTTCGACCTTGTTTTTTTGAGATCTCTTACTGTCCTCAACTCAGGTCCCCATGCTTGCAGGGGACTTTGCTCATGGGTCATCTTCTCAGCTCCCCCAAATAGTTAGCTTGTTACTTTTTTGCCTGCCAAATGGAATTAGTCCAAGTCTCATCTCAGGGACCCAAAACCAAGCATATAATTAGTTAAAAGATAGCTCTACAATCAAATTCCTTAGTAATATCGGTTCTGGCAGTTCTACTAATCCTTCATGATCAAGGGCTGTGGGGTTCTGCACACATATTTCTTTTACTTCCAGAATTTCCCAAATAATCCAATCTGGCTTGCCTTCTAGGTTGGCTTTATAAGCTGCATGTGGTGGTACATGCTTGATTCTAGCATTCAAGAAACTGAGGCAGGAGGCTTATCAGTTTGAGGTCAGCCTAGGCTACATGGTGAATTTTAGACCAGACTATAGATAGGGAACTTTTGTCCAAACAAACAAGCAAACAAACAAACAAGACCAGCCCACAGTGTCTGCAGGCATGATGTTGTTTGAGGGCGAGAATGAACCCGCTTTTCTCTGTATATCAGCCCCTATTTGATAAAATTATTTCACTGGTCTATGCAATTGTCCTCTGAACTCAAAGGGAGGCAGCATTTTGATGCCATTCTTACATCCCAAAAATGAGCTGAGGAGGGAGGCATTTTAGATGCTAAAAGGGTGACCCTTTTCAGTTTTTAGGAAACTCTGCACTGGCGTGTGCTGTCATACCTAGTCTCCTAGCAATGGAGAGTCCTGGATTTTGCCAACTCTGGACAACAGACCTCTGCTGCCTGGGTAGAGTATGCAGTCTGTCTGATAAGAGACACATTTGAGAATGTAGGTGGGGCCTGCCAGAGAGGAATTCAGGAACTGATGTGGGTGTCATGCAGGACGGTCCTTTCCACCATACTTTAGGGAGCTTGCGGTCTCCTTCCAGGTGAGGGGCACTGTTCATTTCCCATGATGCTGGGGCTTTGGGTCTGTAGTAGTTTTCAACGGGCTGACGAACAAAGAAAAGATAAAAGCGTTGAAAGCCTTCCCAGAGCCCAATTTGGCTGTGGTGTCCTTCTTCTTGCTTCTATCTTTGGCTCTTCTTTTGTTTCTGTGGGTGATTCAAGCTACTTTTCTCCCCCACCTCCTTTGTCTCCTAAGTTATCATTTAAACTGCGAGGGCTTCGGGACACTTCCTCTCTGCCTCTGAGCTCCAGGGAGGGTGGGCAGGGATCATGAGGGCAGGTGCTCACTGTCACTCTTCTGGACAAGGTTGGGCAGGCTTTCTCCTCCAAAGCCTTCGAGCAGGGGCTGATCAGCAGCGGGGCCAACTGTTTTCTGCCAGGATGGCCTCTGATTCTCCCTGTGGTGAGAAGTATGCACCTTAGGTGGGTACCGGGCTGAGGAGGCACGGGAGGGGAAACTGCTAGAGGATGCACTAGTCAATTAATTAACATCGTATATAATCAAGGGGAGGGGGGAGCTTTCGAATTTGATATGCAAACGTATGCAAAATCATATGTAGATTACTCTGGGTTCAGAATGGAGACTCCTGGAGGTCTGGTGCTTTTCTTCAATAGGAATTCAGTGCTGATGAGCCACACATAGGGCAGAGAGAAATATTTTGAATCGAACGGTTCCGTCCTCTTTAATTCAGCTCTACAATAGCACCTGCTACTTATAATTTGGTGACTCTAGGCAGAGCAGGTTCCATTTACTTGTACAGCTGTACCATTCCGTTCTCCAGAAATTTCCATCTTGAGGGCTCTAACTGATCTCTCAGCCACTACAGTATGCTTGGTACAGCCAGCCACCATGCATTTTTACTGAGGCCTTTTATGGCACCCCAAGTAGCCATGCAATATGTAATGGGGTGAGCTTGAGTCTGAATCCTGATTCTGAGCCACATTACACGGTCTTAATGAATCTTGGTTTTCTCTTCTGCAAAATGGAGGCAACAGTACCAACCCTAGGAGGATTCTCGCTATTGTCTAAGGAGGTACGTATCTGAAGCACAGGATGCTGGTGGCCACACATAGCTCTGATGATTATTGCTCAGATGTGAGGCTCAGTTTGATTCCAACTTCCTTCATGAAAGTTTTCATATCCACCACAGCTTGAAGCCATCTATCCATTCTCTTGCGGTATTAGCTGGGCCATTCATCTGGAAATTAAAACCACATTTCCTCACGACTTGTCTTTTGTTGTTGTTTTATTAACTAACCCCGTGTTGTTAGTTAACTCTTCCAGTCCCTCCCAGTTTTCCAATTTGGCTTGAAGTCTTTGAGGATGGCAACCATGTCTTAATGACTTTCTAGCTTCTCAAGATGTCTGGGCTTTATCTTTGCAACCAATACTTGAGCACACTTCTCTCTAAGATTAGGGAGCTCAGAGTGTCATTAGTACCTAGAAGTGGACATCTAGACCCCAGAATACATCTCTTCTCCCAGGAGCATCTGTTCCAGCATGAAGATATCCTCTCATTTATGCTCTCATCCTTGTTTATGGTCTCCTACGATCTTTTTTTTTTTTTTTTTGGACCAATTTTAGTCCACAGTGTCAAGCAGAAGTTAACAGCATCAGGTGCAAAGCTTTTGCCAAAATAAATGAAGACATGAGGATTTTCCTTAATTAGACTCTGCCCGTTGAAAAGTGTGCTGTCAGGAATAGAATTCAGTGCCGTTCACTCCCCCTTCACTGTCTTACCAAGCCCTGCAGAGCAAGCAGTGGTCCAGCCACAGTGGCTGCCTCTGAGACCTTGACCCCCAGGTGTTAGGGATGGGCACTGTCTCAGGGAGAATCCTATTCTCTCCTCCATCTAAACCACCTGTTTTCACTTGTAAAGATGGGGCCATTATTTACCAAGTGAAGTACCTTGATATGTTGCTTGGTGTTCTGGAAAAATCTTAGCAGATGAAAAAGTTAATGTAAAACTGGTTAGCATTTTAAAACCCACCACCACACACATGTTGACATACATCCCCTTTACTGACATAATGAAAAGCAGGGTTATCTTGTGGTTAAAATGATATAGACTATATTTAGAGGCATGTTTATTGGGCAGGCCTCTTTTTTTCTATATGAGTTCCAACATGAGACCACAAAATATGAACAATTACAACAGTTTCCAAGAGTTCCATATTTCTCCCAAGTTCATTGTGAGGATGAATGAAATGTGCTGGAAGGTCAGTTTTATATTTTTGGTAGGAGAGCTGAATGAAAAGTAGGCCCAGACTATGCTTTTGAATGCATATTTAATAGTAAATACTCTGAGCACATTAGCTGTATTTGCATGTAAATCTGGGTTTGTCTGAGGATGGAGTATGCTCAGGAATTCAGTCCAAGAAACAATGGCTAATTAGCAAATCCAGTGTCCTCCATGCCTTGTCCTTGAATGGTTGTCCCCTGCCCTCTAATCCTGACCAGTGGCTGGAATCCAGTGGCTTCATTTTTTCTCTGTTTTGTTCCCCCCTTTTTCCTTCCTTTATTTTTTTCTTGATTCTCCTCTTCTATATTATCATTTTATTTCTGTCCCTCTTACCTTCTTTTGTGTCTTCTTTTTTTTAACTTTTTCACCTACCAATAAAAAACACTAGTAAGCTATACATTGTGTACGTGATATACTGGCTGTTCGTTGTTTAAAAATATTTTCTGCGGATCTGGGGGGTATATGTAGCTCAGAGGTAGAGCAATTTGTAGCAAACCCAAAGAAAAACAATAAATGAGAACAACTACAATAAAAAAGATGATCTTGTTGGCCAGATTTTAGTGGTGTTTCTCCAGTGCTTTTTCACCTAGGACTCGTTGCTTTGCCTATGTGTGTATGGGGTGGGAGTGGAGGGGGAGGGGTATGTATGTACGTGTGCACACATGTGGATAGGCCAGAGGCTGATGTCTCATGCCTTCCTCTATCGCTCTCCACTTTATCTTTGGAGACAAAGTCTCATTCGGAACCTGGAGCTCACTGGTTGGCCAGTGAATGGCAGAGACCCACTTGTCTCAGACCTTCCAGCTTTGGGGTGACAGATGTGTGCTGTCATACCCATCTTTTTATGTGGGTGCCGGAGATCTGAACTCAGGTCCTTCATGTACTAACCATCTCCCCTGCCCTGTACCCTCTAATTTTATCAAGAATCTCACCACTTCAGTTTGATCGGATCTCTTTTGCTCACCCTCTGCTCTGGTCACTCTCAGCATCCATTATTAACTGGCTTGCTCATCTTCCACCATCCCCCAGGGGGATGATGAGTGACCTGGGCTGCTCTCAACAAGAATCTGGTTAGGTTAGTTTAGGTAGAACTTCCCTTCCTCCTGAATCCGACCTTGCATCCCTCTTCTTGGCCATGAAGACCACTTGCATGTGCTGTGTTCATACTTGAGCCTAGTTCCACCTCGTACCTCTCTCCTCTATCACAGCAGTCTTAATTAAAATGCTCTAAACCCTTCCTAGATCCAGTTTCCTTTGACATCTAGAAACAAACGTACACACACTTACTTCTTTTTGGTAGTCAGCCAATTCTAGCCTGTAAAACCAGAGCTGTGGATGATTATTTTTGAAGACATTGAAACATACTCTGCAGCAGATCTTGCTGTTTGCCTTTGGTTCTTTTTTTCTTTTTCTTTTTCTTTTTTTTAGTTGTAGTTTTTTATGACTAGATCTCCTTTTAAAACAAATCCCCCAGGGTCCTAGAATATGTGACTTGATTCCTTTCATGAATTTTGTAAGTCTCTGCCATTCCCTCAAATACTGCTCGCGCTCAAGTCTCTGTCCTCAAAATATCACATAGTCCGGATCTCTTTATTGTATCCCTGGTGTCTCTCACTCTCAGTTCTTAGGGCTTTCATCTGTCAGCATGTGTGCATTTCCCACCCTTCTGACCTTGTCTTTCAGGTGACCCGTTCTCAGCTGCAATTCCTCAGCTGTTACACCCGACCACTGACTTCTCAGTTTCTATAACTGTGCATTTGTGTTCTAGAATTCCACTGAATTCTTTCTTATATAGTTTCCATTCTCTGATGGAAATGTAGTATCTTACGGTTTAATTTTTCGAGCATACTCATACCTATATTCAAGTTTAGATTGGCTGTCTCCAGTGTCCGGATTTTCTGTCTTTGTTTTCATTGTCTGTTTGGGTTTTTGTTTGTTTGTTTATTTGCTTATTTGTTAACTTAGATTTTTTTCTCGATTATGTTTTCTCTTGTCTCGTTCTATTTTAAAGATTTTATTTTTAAATTATGTGTCTATATCCACATCTGAGGATGAGTTTGTGCATGTGAGTGCAGCGCCTGTGGAGGTCAGAAAAGGGTGTTAGATCTCCTGGAGCTGGAGTTACGCAGGTGAGAGTCAGCAGTGGGTTCCAGGAAGCAGACCCTGTCAGTCCTCTGCAATGGAAATATGTGCTCTTAACTACAGAGCCATCTCTCCAGCTCCTGTCTGGTCATTTTTGATCACATGCTAGGCATTCTGCATGAAAAAATGGAAAGCTAATTTGTGGCTCTGGGTTGTGCTTACCCCCAGAGAACACTGCCTCTCTTTCTTTAAGCAGCGGTTACACCAAAAGGCAGGGAATCTTAATTTACTCAGATTTTGCTGACTTCAACTCCATTCTCTGTGGAAGTTGATCGAATTCTGACTTACTCTTTGTGCTCAATGTGGTCCCTCTAAGTTGGTGTGCTATTCCAGTCCATTATGTGTCACTGTGAAAAATATTCAGGTGGGGTAGTTATAAAGAAGGGAGTTTTGTTTAGTTCATAATTCTGAGACTGGAGAGCCCTGAGCTGATATTGACTGAGCAATGGTGAAGGACTGTAGGAAGCTTTCTTTTGGGCCACCAATCAGCTCCCAAATCATGACACAGAGACTTATAGTTATGAATGCTTGGTCTTATCTTAGGCTTGTCCCACTAGCTCTTATAACTTAAATAACCTGTTTCTCTTCATATACATTTTGCCTCATGGCTTTTTGCCTTTCTTTCATTCTGTATGTTCTACTTTTCCTGCTTCTTCCGTGTCTGTCTGTCTGTCTGGCAGGTGCCTGGCTGGCTGGCCCTGGGCATCTCCCTCTCTTTCTCCCTCCTTCTTTCCCCTCTCTCTTCTCTTGAGCCTAGATTCCTCCTCCTACTTATTCTCTCTGCCTGCCAGCCCTGCCTATCCCTCTATTGCCGGGCTATTGGCTGTTCAGCTTTTTATTAGACCAATCAGGTGCCTTAGGCAGGCAAAGCAACACCTCTTTACATCATTGAACAAATACAGCATAAACAAATGTAACATACCTTTACATAGTTAAAGCAATATTCCTTAACATAAACAAATGTAACACATCTTCGCCTAGTTAAACAAATATTCCACAACAAGAGACTTTTAATGGGTGTCAACACATGGTGGGTCCGCATGTAGAAGAGGTCAAATGAGACAAAAAGTAGGAAAGTGGGGGAGGACTGAGGGTGCTGTCTTACAAACCCTTCTTGCAGGAACTAATCTACTTCTGTACGTCTTGACCCATTCCTGGAAGACAGTGTTCATCCATGAAGCTGGAGCCTGCCATGACACACAGACCCCGCCTTTTAAAGGTTCTTACCACCTCAATATCGGGGAACCAAGATTCCAGCACGTGAATCAGTGGCTGTACTCATCAATCCTCTGACCCTCCAACCCATGTGATTCTGGACTGCTCTGACTTTCTTGACCTGTCAACCTTCTGTACTTTCAAAGCTAGAAATTTCACAAGGGAACAAGAGGCCACACGATGTCAGGATCACCCATTTTATTTTCTCTTATCCTCCAGATTGTGACGCTCAAATTCTGTCTTAATAACACTCCAGTGCTGCCAAATAGATTTTTTTCCCCCTCTGGAAAAAACTTTTTTTTTTTTGTTCAATTGTTTTTTATTTGTCTCAGTGGGATTGTTGGTCCCAGACAATCCAGTCTGTCATGTCTAGTAATAGAACTCTTATAGACACACATGATTATTTCAGTTACTCACCACAGCAGCTCTGTCCAGAGATGATGATTATTTATCATCTTTTTATAGGTGGAAAGAGTCTCAGAGAGAGTTAGGTCAATGGTCAAGGCCACGTGATGAAGAAGTCCTGGAGCTGAGGGACTTGAGAATTTCTTTTTAACCCGTTTAAAACATGCCATCCCCATACACTGTGGTTACCAAATTATTTATTTGTCTCTTTATCATCTGCTTTATTTTACCCTTTACTTGTCCCTTTATTAGTACCAGTATTGCTTCCTGTCCATGATGTCTAAATGATGTCCATTCTTCAGAACTAAACCAGTGCCACATAAGACAGTCACTGGATTCCTGTCTTTTCCCTGTAACCTTGTTCTTGTTCTCTCTCTCTCTCTCTCTCTCTCTCTCTCTCTCTCTCTCTCTCCCTCTCTCTCCCTCCCTCTCCTCCCTCCCCTCTCCTTCTCTCCGTCCCTCCTCCCTCTCCTCCCCCCTCCTCCCTTTCCATCCTTTTTACTGCCTTTTACCCTCATTTCCCTGTTTCTATCTCTTCTGGTGTTTATTGGCTTTCATTCTCGAGGTACAAATCAAGTATCTATAGTATTGGGGATTGTGTTGGTTTTCCTATCAATGTAATAAAATATCCCAACCAAAGCAATTTAAGGAGGATAGAACTTATTTTGGCTCACAGTTAAGGGTGTGGGAAGTCATGGCGGCAAGAACTTGGGACACGTTGTATCCACAGTGAGGAAGCAGACAGTGATGACCGTTCATTACAAGCTTGACTTTCTCCTTTTTATGTAGCTTGGGCCCCCGGTATATGGAATAATCCCACCTACATTTAAGGATGGGTTTTCTTCTTACTCCAATCAACCTAAACTATATAATCCCTCACAGACACACTGAGTTTTATCTCCTGAGAGAATCTAGATCCTCAGTTTGACAATCAGTATTTACCACTACAGGGGTTAATTTTGTCTAGATCAGAAAGACATTGGTTTGGCCTTCCTACTTCTGAAGGATTTTTTTTTTTTAATTCTCAGAGGGCTTGTGTTCTGGTGTTGGCTTCTCACTCTGATTTCCTGTTCTTGCTGGAACTCTTGTTCCAGCAAATGTCTAGCCATCTTTATATCATTTTCCCCCTTGTCCCACATCATCTTGAATGTTGCAAGCACCCTCTTTTCCAATTCACAAGGTTCCAACTACGGAAAGATCTCACATATAGCAGATGTTACCAAAGGTTTAGGATCACATTTTAAATTGCAGACACTATTTTGCTGACTGTTAAACCCATCTTGGCTTTTCTAGCCTGGAAATTGCTCTCTAGCTTTCCTTCTTAAGTGCCCATCTCCCGTCTTCAGGTCTCTGTCCTCTCTCTTCTCTGTTTCGTTTCCCTCAAATCTCTTCCTTCAGTGATTGTTAGCCACCAATAAATTTCTTCAACCCTGGTATTTCCCTTGCTAAAGCAATTTACTTCTTTGTTTAAGGTATTTCCAAAGGCTCCGTCCTTCCAAAATAAAATATTTTGATACCTATTTTTTAAATATAACCAAGAGAAAAGTTTTCTATGAGAAATCCTGCCTGCCTTCTAAGTTTCCTGGCTCAAAATACACTTTGCTTATAAAAATAACAGTTTCTTCCTGTTACATCATCTATATGAGACTCATACCCTTGCTCTATATTTTTATTTTATTTCCTGTTGGCCTCTGGAAGTAAGATGACACAGAGCATAAACTTCTCACATTACTTCAGTTGACATTTAACCCTTATTTGGGTAAAGAGCTGCTCTGCCTGTAACAGAACAAATGAATAAAATCACTTTTATACCTTTTTTTTATCTGGTGTGGAGGGTGACCTAGGCTATTGTTCTTCAGTTATTTTCCACCTGAGTTTTTGTTTGTTTTTCAAGACAGGGTTTCTCTGTAGCTTTGGAGCCTGTCCTGAAACTCGCTCTATAGACCAGGCTGGCCTCGAACTTACAGAGATCCACCTATCTCTGCCTCCCGAGTACTGCTATTAAAGGCGTGTGCCGCCGCCGCCACCACCGCCACCACCACCCAGCTTCCACCTATTTTTTTTTGAGACAGGTTCTCTCACTGGGCTTACATTCCCAATTATGTGGCCATTTAGTCCCAAGAATCCTCCTGCTTCTGCCTCCCTAGTGTTGGGATTACCACTGTGCCTAACTTTTACACAGATCCTAGGGAACCTAACCCAGGTTCCCACGGTTGAAAGATGGGTACCTTATTGCCTGAGCCATCTTCTGAAATTGGACATTTTATTTGTGATTTTATTGTGATCTTGGACTGGTGATTCGCTCCCACCCGTTTGTCGTATTTTTAGAACCTGTCTTGTCCCCGTAGCTTTTCCAGAACGGCCATTTTCCATCATGAAGCTGCACGGAGGTTTGCGGTTCTAAGGCCGGCTTCTTCAACATCACGGAGATAAACAGCTGCCTAGCCATTGCTCGCTCTTTCCCAGTGCTTCAGAAATCAACCTACTGACCACTTCTTTCAAGTCATCTCTTTCCACCTCTCAAGTCCTGACTCCCTGCTGTCATCTTCTTGTAGACTTGGGTAGCCTCCATGGTTCTGAGCACAGGAAGTCTTTAGTATCATAGCACACTCTCTGTATCTTGAGTTTGTAGTAAACCCAACGTGGAACAGATACAGCAAATAACCATAGGTAGTCTTGACATCAACGGGAGCGTCAATCATGGTCTGCTGTTCTTTGATCACAGGGCATGTCTGTCATGGACAGGATTCATGTTATGGGAGTTCCCCTCTAATTGTGCACAACTCTGGAAATGCTAGAGTGTACAGGCTGGGGAAGGCTAACAGAAAGGGTTCATCTATGTGGCTATAGGGACGCCATCGTCCTTGCTGAATGAAGACTTCCAGTGTGGCTGCCGTGAAGTCACGTGCACTCCTGCTATAACCCCTTCCCACCTATGCTCTGTAAGTAAACGCCATGAACTCACTGGTTCCCTAGGTGAAGCTCAGGGTTAGGGATTCAAGTTGGGGTCTTATGAGGAGAGGGTGGGTGTTTATATCTCCCCAGGGAAGGAATTCCCAGAACAATAAGACTCACTTCAAACACAACCCTCAAAGGCTATCACGTGTGATTTTGGTCCTTTGAATTCTTGCGACTTGTGCTTTCCCAGAATTTTATTTTTATTTTTTTATTTTTTATTTTTGCATCGAAGCTCTGCTGCATTTACACCGTATTAATCTTCCTTAGGAAACAAATCACCATCTTCTTGTCTCTCATGTTGCTGCTTTTGGGAGATGTTAATTCTTGCCAATTATCAAGTTCAGAAATCAAGACCATCAACCTCATGGATGAATGACTCCCAGAGGAAACTGAACTGAAAGATCAGGTGGAAGCCACCTCATCCAGCAGCAACTCTTTATTGATGTTCCCCTAAATTCGGAAGAGATTTCAGGGCTCCCTAAAACACCGTTAGCCGATTATACTCGCAAGCAGAGTCCAGAGCACTGCAGACATTTCTTTACTTCCTCATCATTTGGTTGTTCAGTTCATGTGGATGTATATTGCAAGAGCAGCTGGAATCGTCCCCCTTGGCTCTTCTGGCTTCCTTCTCCATTTTCAAGTTCTGTCTTACCCCAGGCTCTTGGTATCATCTTGGCTCTCCAGAAGACCTCCATCTTCTTCAGGTTAGTCATGGCTCCTCAGTCCTTGAGCGCTGGCTCTGTATAGTCTACCAGCAGGAGAAGGAAAATGCACCAGGTTAGTGATGGGGGAGATTTCTTCTAGCCCCGCCTCCATTGGTAAGCAATGTGGGTTTGCAGAGGGGTCATGCTGGGCAATAGAAAAGGTGATACAGGAGCCAAGGTCTGGCTTTAAAGGGCTTTTGTCAGCAGGAGGAGCTCAAGGGCTGGTATGTGTTGAGAACATTCATTTTGGAGTTATATGGAGTAGAGATTCTTTGCATTTGCTGGGGTGTTTGCATCCATCAAGCCATGATTTCTGTACCATCCTAACACATTTCCTCTCTCGGCTGGTAATTACTGTGTAGGGTCCTAATTTTGCCTGTTGTCCAGACTGGCTTCTCCCCCTGGGCACGGTCTATGTTTGCTGTAATTGGATGATGCCACACAACCCACTACCATTGCCAGATTTCATTATGACTTGGCGTCTTCTGTATTAATTTCCCCCACTTTGGGGCTGTTTTGAAGCAAGTGAGGCCAATTTCCTTTTCAATAGCGCAAATCTGGAGGTCCAATTTGAGCTGGGAGCTAAGTGTGTGCATTTGTTCAGCACTGATTGACTGACAGTATTCGCTTTGTTTGGTTTGATTCTTTTTTTTTTGAGAGCTTGATCTTGAGAGGCAGCTGGCACTCATTGGAAGCCAAAGGAGTCATCCTTGGAAAGTCCAGGAAGACATTTGGGCAGCTGGTTTTATCTAGAAAAAAAAATTTGTTGGGGAACGGGACCAAAAGCTTGCAGTTCTCACTACTGCTTCTGGGTAGTTCCACCCCCACCCTGACTGCTCCGCGAGGCCCTCGGGGTCTGTCTATGGAGGAATTCAGAATCAGCTGGCTGAAAAGGCCAGGAACAGATCTATCAGAAACAATATAAGAGTCCCAGTTAAACTTGAACTCCAAATAGAAGACAAATAATGTCACAATCAGTGGATCTCATAAAGTTGTAGTTACTATAAAAGGCAAAGAAAACAAAGGAACCAATCCCAAACATAAAGGGCAAAGAAGAATAAAATGGATCATTCTAAATAGAGGAGCATGCCGATGGAAAACTCATTTAATTGGCACCAAAATAAAAATAAAAACATATCTCCTGGGAACAAGGTTTGCTATTATAAGCTCCCTAGCAACAGGAAGATGCAGAAAGTTAGTTTCTTAAAGATTCATGTCCCCATTAGACACTGGTGATGCTGGAAAACAAGAGCGGGTCAAGCATTTCTGGTGTGGGACACAGTTTCAAACCCGGGTGTGCATCACATGTATCCACAGGCCTTGTTAAGGCACCAGTTGCCAAGGCACACACCAAGTTGGACTCAGTTGTTCTGATGTGGTCCCTTACATTGTGCATTTCTAACACAGTCCCCAAAGGCCAGGCTTGGAATTTTTCCCCTGGAAAGAAAAAGCCTTTGAATAGCTGCTGTTGCTGCCCCAGGGACTACCCTTCAGGCATCAATAGTTTTAACTTGCGCTGCCCACTTTGGTGACTATTAGTGCTTGGAATATGGTTGGGCCAAACAGAAATGTGCCATGAGTACAAATACATAGGAGGTTTTGAAGATTCCCTATAGGAAAAAAAGGAATGTAGAGTTTTTCTGTGTTTTGAGAGTATTGGTTATATATAGAAATGACATATACTCAGGGAAGTAAAATATGTTTTAATATAAATTCCATCTCTTTCTGTTTAAAAAATATGACCACTATGGAAAGCGAGGGATGTAGCTCAGTTGATAATGTCCAACATGCACAAAGCTCTGGATTCGATCCCCAGTGTCACATAAACTGCAGAGGCGATGCATGCCTCTAGTCCTAGCACTCAGGAGGTACACAAAGGGAGATCAGAAGTTCAAGATCATCCTTGGCTAGGTTGTGAGCTCAAAGTTAACCTGTGCTACATGAGACCTTATCTCTAAAAGAAATATGGTCACTAGAAGAGGTGAGGTTATACATGTGACTCATGTTTGTGATTTAATCAGATGCCCAACAAACTAGGCTCACGCTCTGTGTCTACGGGAGTGGGGATACTGTTCAAGAACATCATTTGGGTCCAAATCCTTAGTTTTTGTGATATCTTCTGTTTTTGGATTTATTGTTATTTTAGAATTATGTATAGCCAGGCATGGTGGCATACTCCTTTAATTTAGCACTTGGGAGGCAGAGACAATTGAATCCCTGGGTTTGAGGCCAACCCGGTCTACAAAGTGAGTTCCAGGACAGCCAAGGCCACACAGAGAAACCCTGTCTCAAAAAACCAAACCAAACCACAAAAATTGTGTGTATGTGTGTGGGTATGTGCACATGAGTTCAGGTGCCCACAGGGGCCAGCAGACACTGACTGGCTTTCCTGTAGCTGGGGTGGCAGTTCTGAGGCACCTGATGTGGATACTGGGACCTAAACTTGTCTTCTGCAAGAACAGCATGTGGTGTTTACCACTGAGCCATCCCCCCTGCCCCTTGTGATGAGTTCTTGAATTCAGTGTCCTTTCTGAGATGTATACAATCTCCCTCTGGTGGGTATGCCTTTTGGAACTTGAAAGAATATCCCAACGTCCTGGTGTTTAGCAGAAGTAGGATTTGGGCTGAGCCCCTGGTGGAGGGTGGGCCTTGACAGCGAGGTCTTTGGCTGGGGAGATGCAGAAGTGTCTTAACATGTGTCCCTGCTTTGGGACCTCTGTGATCTCTGTGTAGGGGGTGGGGTGGTCACATCCTAAAGGTAGCTGCTTCTTTCTGTCACAAGGATTGTCTCCTTACAGTGTTAACTATCTTGTCCCCTCCGTGACCATGCTAATGACCAGCCCTGAAAATAGCCTTGAGACACCTCGGTTGAGAGGTTACCTTCTTCCTTCTCTCCCCTGCAGCCAGAACTTAGCAAGAAGCCTGGACTCAGGTCTGGGTTTCATAGCTAATAAGGAGATGTAGTGTGTGGGCAAGGTTGGGAAGAAAGCCCCAGAGAAAGTTAAAGTGTCCGAAAATTGAATTTCTGACAAGAGGCCAGCCTTGGACTGTTTCCTCAGGAGGAGAAAAAGAAAAGCCTTCAAGTATCTGAAAGGTTACTTTGTAGAAGGTTGTGGATAATTGTTCTGCCTCCACCACGGAGAAAACTGGTGGAAAAACATTTAAACTGCCACACAGGGGGTTTGGTTTTCAGGCGAAGGAGAATTTTCTGACGTGGGAAATACTTTCTTGTTGGAAGACACTCTGTTATTGTTGACCCAATCCCTCTTCTCAAAGGTTGTGCAGACTTCAACTGTACTTCCTAGTCTTGGGGTCGGAACTCATGTTCCGAGATGTAGAAAAGGCTCAGAGGCACTTGGAGAAATTGTTTGAAAGCAGATACCCGTCTACAGAGCCTGCCTGGAGGGCTTGCCCAAGCCTGAGCTTCCAACCTGTCTGTTCTTCCTTCCTGGCAGTTGCTGTCCAATGCTCAAACTTTGGGTCTAACATTCTAAGTTAGCTTATGTAGAAAAGGACTTCATTTTTATGTTTTTTTAAACATGTGGGTGTGTATTTGTATTCACGTGTGTGTGTGTGTGTGTGTGTGTGTGTGTGTGTGTGTGTGTATGCACGTGTGCGTGCATGTGGGTGTATGTGTGTGAGGATGTATGTATGTATGTATGTTGAAGCCAAGGTTGCCATTTGATGTCTTCCTTGATTATTGTCCACCTTATTTTTATTGATTGATTGAGAAAGGGTCCTTTTTTGAGCCTGAAGTTCACTGACTCAGCTACACCGACTAGCCGGAGACCTCCAGTCTCGCCTTCCGTTGTCCAGCACGAGGAGGATTACAGCCACATGCTTCTGGCACCCAGCTTTCTGCATGGATGCCGAGGAGTGAATTCGGGTCCTTATGCTTGCATGGCAAACACTTTACCAAGTGAGCCAAGTCTCCAGCCCCTGGAAAAGGAACACATTAAAAACTATTCAGCAGTTGTGGGCTGGGCCAGTTATTAAAGTTGCAGGTCCTTTGAGAACTGGCCGATGTCAATGTTGGCGGCTTGTACTCAGCTGGGGTAGGAGTATTTACACCATGGCCATAGGCCAGCATTCCAGTTTGAGCCTGTTGTGGCGGCTTCCTCTCAGAGAACCAGTTGTTAGCATCAGCCTGCAGACGGCTGAAGAGAAGTTGGGAAACACAGCAGATGTGTCTGTGCTCATCTTCCATCTCCAGGGGCACCTCTAACTTCAGTGGTGGTGGTCCCCCTACATGAGGATTACATCCTGCTCTAAGAGTCTTGTCTCTGATCCCCTTTTTCTGATCCAGGGCTTCTCTAAGGCCCAAAGTTTTCCCAGTTCTTTCATGGGGCAGCCAGCCTGGAAGAACTAGGCAGTTAATGCTGTCAGATATCGTCCTAAACAGATTGGGGTGAGATGCTTACATTTTCATCTTTTTTATTTAATTAAAAAATGTATTCTCTTATCTATTACATCCCAAATTCAGTTTACCCTCCCTCTACCCCTCCTAGTCCCCCCCCCCCCCCCCCCCCATCTACTTCTCCATTTCCCTTCAAAAAAGAGCAAGCCTCCCAGGGATATCCACCAAACATGGTGTA
>CABHPR010146488.1:0-12715 GCA_902168415.1 Peromyscus melanophrys
GGAGCACGGTGAGAGCTGTTGTGGAAATGGCCCATCACACAAATACTGCTGCACAGAGCAGAGCAAAGAACCCAAAGATGCAAGAGGAGACTGTGGAAGTTCCTCCTGGCTCCAGTTCCTACCTCTGGATGCGGATGCTCTGGTCTTGGTGGCCCTGAGTTGCTATCATCACGTCAGCCTCGTCCAGAACAAACACCTTGATCTTCTTGGGGTCGATGAACTTCAGCTTGGAGCACCAGTCCAGGACGGTCCCGGGGGTGCCGATGACAATCTGCTCACTGACCTTCTGACCTCTGTCCACTGTGGAAAAGACATGTTCTCTTCAGGTATTCCAAAGGAAAGCCAGCCTTGGAAAGAAAAGCCTTATACATCCTCAGAACTGTCAGAACAAATCAACTCCAGATTTCAAAAGACATGTGGGGGCCAGTAAGATGGCTCAGGGTGTAAAGGCCCCTGTCAGGCCTGAAGAACTAAGTTCAATCCTGGGAACTGCATGGTGGAAGGGAAGAACTGACTCACACAAGTTATCCTCTGACCTAAACACACACACAGTGCCTACCGTACTCCCACCGCATAAATAAAACACACCTGAGGGGCAGTCTTGCTTTCTTCAACTGTGAAGTAGAACAATACCTGTACAGTGCACTGTGGACACAAAACGTGCAAGTTTCTTTCTACGTTCGCCTAAAAACGTTGAAAACAGTTTCTGGTTTGGAGACAGGGTTTCTCTGTGTAGTTTTGGAGCCTGTCCTGGATCTTGCTCTGGAGACCAGGCTAGCCTTGAACTCACAGAGACCCGCTTGGCTTTGCCTCCCTAGTGCTGGGATTAAAGGGAAAAACATTTTTTTTAAATTAGTTTGGGAGGGGTGTAGTGTTTTGCATGCCTGGTGCCTTCAAAGGCCAGAAGGGGGCTCCAATTCCTGGGGATCTGGAGTTACAGACAGTTGTTAGCTGCCCCATGTGGGTCCTAGGAATTGAACCTAGGTCCTCTGAAAGAACACCTCTGAGCCATCTCTCCAGCCCTCTCCTAAATTTAATATCATGCAGCTCTTCTTTAACATGATTTATCATCCACTTTCCCATGCAGTTTACTTCTTTCCTCCTAAACTGGTAGCTCTGAGTCAAGGATCCTGGCACAGACTTTGTTCTGCTTTCTGGCCTACAGACATTCCATTTGTAGAGCAAGTTCTCCTCAAGACAAATCTCCAGCTTAAAATACACACACACACACACACACACACACACACACTGAAAAACTTCAGCTAGCTCAAGTTGAAACTTATATAACTGTTATAAAGTTACTAATGCGTGTACAAGAACATTCCATATGAGAGATTAATCTTGTCAGGCATGCATGGTAGCCCAGGCTTACAAATTCCAAGATCTCTGTTTAGGTCTCATCCCTTATACTCACATTTATTGCCTCGAACAGCATAAGCTAGCTTCAATTCAGGATGAAATTTGCCCATCTGCTCAATCACTTTTCCTGTTTGAAGTGCCAGCTCATATGTTGGGGATAGGCACAAACACTGGCAGAGAAATCATAGATGAGTTTATGAATGGACAACAGGCCTCAGCCCACAAGCATACTGATGCTATTTCCTCTTGAAATAGTGCAGGGGACCTTCTCGTCAAGCAGGCCCACCTCTCACCTGCAGAACGAATGCCTCAGTAAAGAACCCTGCCCTAGTGGGAGCCCTAGTTTGGTATTGGTAGAGGCCTTAAGAAACACTGCTTAAAGTTGCTGTCTCCAAAAGTATTCTACCTTGTTAAGGCCTGAAGCACTAACCTGCTTTGCAGGAGCCAATGACTAAGGTGTGAACTTTAGTCATTCCTCATCAGATGGCACTACTCTGTCTCAGGGCAGGCAAGTCAGAGTCCCCAGGCTTCTAACGCTCACCTGAGGATATCTGTCTGATGGTTCCACTCTGCTGAGCATAGCTAAGACAAAGGCCGCTGTTTTCCCAGTACCAGACTGAGACTGGGCGATCAGGTTCTGCGGGCTGCATTGACAAAGAACAGAAATAATTTAATATTGGAGCAAGGTATGGTCATCCATGCTTTTAATCCCAGCATTTAGGACCTAGTCAGAAACAGGCAGATTACTCAGTTCATGCGTAAGTTGCTACATAGTGAAACCCTGTCTCAAAAAAGAAAAAAGTTGATATTGGTTAAACATAATCAAACACCCAGGGCTGGAGAGATGGCTCAGAGGTTAAGAGCACTGGCTGCTCTTCCAGAGGTCCTGTGTTCAATTCACAGCAACTACAACCCTCTATAATGAGATCTGGTGCTCTTTTCTGGCCTGCTGGCATACATGCAGGCAGAACACTGTATACAGATTAAATAAATAAATCTTTAAAAAAAAAAAAAAAAAAGAAAGAAAAGAAAAGAAAAGAATCAAACATGTGCTGGTTGGTGGTGGTGGTGTGTACCTTTAATCCCAGCACTTGGGAGGCAGAGGCAGACAGATCTGAGTTTGAAGCTGGCCTGGTCTACAAAACTAGTACCAGGACAGTCAGGGCTATACAAAGAAACCCTCTCTTGAAAAACCAAAACAGAGGGCTGGAGAGATGGCTCAGTGGTAAGAGCACTGGCTGCTCTTCCAGAGGTCCCAAGTTCATGGGGGAAGAACACTGTATACATAATAAATAAATCTTAAAAAGAAAAAGAAAAACCAAACCAAACAAACAACAACAACAACAAACCCTCCCCCCACATTAAAAAAAAAAAATAAAGACTCCACTCTGGAGTGTCTTAGTTTTATGCCCCAAATGTCCCAGGGAGATCAAGAATGCAGAGTAAGATTGGGGCCACAAAAGTCCCAGTGATGTTTTCTGCTGAGCTACATAACTTGCCCCCAAATTTCAGCTTTCTGAATGTTCTCTTCTCATCCTACAGATAACTTGAGACACGGACTCAGGTGGCACATTTTCCTTCCTTCTTTCAGGGTTGTAGTACGTAGCCCAGGAGGTTAGCCTCAAACTCAAAATTCTGCACACTGAGTTCGTAATTAGCTGTAATGGGTATTTTAGAAGGATCCTTTACAACCTCTCTCACCTCACCCAATACCATGGTGTTTTGTCATTAAAAAAAGAAGTTGAGCTAAAAAAGGTTATCCAAAATATAATATCATTTGTCTAGGCTTTAAAAATATCCAAGCTACCCTTCAGAACCTTAGATAACTATACACATAATGAAAGTAAAAGACTCCTGAGGAGATAATAACCAATCTCAGGATGGCATTTGTTTCAGAGAGGGTAAGCAAGGGATGGGAAGGGAGGGTTTATGGGAGGTTCCACATGCAACTGGACAAATGTTATATTTTAAAGCTAGAGAAATATTACTGGTATCTTTCTGTATACTTTTTATTGCAGAGCTCAAAAATTCCAAAGTAGTATTTTAGTTATATACATGGTTGTGAACCACAATGTGGTTGCTGGGAATTGAACCTGAGTCCTCTGGAAGAGCAGCAAGTGCTCTTAACTGCTAAGTCATCTCTCCAGCCCCTCAAAATAATTTTTGAACCAAATTTGTTTTTGAAGAAGCAGATATTAAACCTAGGTCATCAAGAATGCCAAGCAAGGGCCAGGAGTGTTAAGACACACCTTTAACCCCCACACCTGGCAGCATGAGGTAGGCAGAGCTCTACCAGCTTTACGTCACCCTGGTCTATACAGCCAGCTCCAGGTAGGCCAATACTATATAGTGAAACCCACTGAGGTACATTCTAAACTCCAAAGTAAATTTTCTTTTCTTTTTTTTTTTTGGTTTTTCGAGACAGGGTTTCTCTGTGTAGCTTTGCGCCTTTCCTGGAACTCACTTTGGTAGCCCAGGCTGGCCTCGAACTCACAGAGATCCGCCTGGCTCTGCCTCCCAAGTGCTGGGATTAAAGGCGTGCGCCACCACCACCTGGCTAATAAATCTTAAAAAAATATATTTATATAAAAAAAGAAATGTGAGCTAGGTGGCTCACCACTTGAATCCTAGTATTTGGGAGGCTGAGGCAGGTGGATCTCCTGAGTTCTAGAGAGTGAGTTCAGGGATACACAGAGAAACCCTATATTGAAAAAACAAAACAAAACAAAACAAAAAAACAAACAAACAAGAAAATACCCCACCCTCAAAAAGAAATGTGTTCAAATCCATGTGATTCTCTCTGCACGCCTAAAGCTCTTTTCCTGAGAAAGCAGGTTGTCCCAGACAGCCTGTTTTGTGCCCAGAAACAATAAAAGCCATTCATGAAACAGTTAGTTAAACTAACTATGAAGGTACAGCTGGGTCTGTACTCACGGTTCAGCAAGCATCATGGGCAATGCATTCTCCTGGATCTTGGATGGTCGATTGAAGCCCATGGCATAGACTCCTTGGAGAAGCTGTGGTTTCCTGGGAGGAAAGGTAGAGATGAAAGGGGTTTCTAGCAATTAAAATGTTTTTAGAGTCTTATCATCTTACCCTAGATCTAATAAGACATGATGTGTCCCATCTTAACCAAACTATTATTCTAAAATCTACATTTATCTATTCTCTAGGTATACGTGTATGTGTGTGCCAAGGCTATCCTTAATCATTCTGATCTTCTGCCCCCCACCCCTTTTTGAGACAGGGTTTCTCTATGTAGCCTCAGCTGTCCTAAAACTCACTCTGTAGCCCAGGCTGGCCTCAAACTCAGATCCGCCTGCCTCTGCGTCCTGAGTGCTGGGATTAAAGGCGTGTGCCACTATGCTGCCTTGCTGCTGCTGCTGCTTCTTTTTTTTTTTTTGGTTTTTCGAGACAGAGTTTCTGTTTTGGTGCCTGTCCTGGATCTCACTCTGTAGACCAGGCTGGCCTTGAACTCACAGAGATCCACCTGCCCCTGCCTCTGCCTCCCGAGTGCTGGGATTAAAGGCATGTGCCACCACCGCCCGGCTCTTGCTTCATTTTTTAAGAGCTATTTTTATTTCTTGGAAACAAGGTCTGTCTATGTAGCCCTGGAAGTCCTGGAGCTCACTATAGCCCATCCTGACTGATCTCTTGAGTGTATTGCCAGTTATGCAGTACC
Organism: Peromyscus melanophrys; assembly: GCA_902168415.1. Lineage (NCBI taxonomy): Eukaryota > Metazoa > Chordata > Mammalia > Rodentia > Cricetidae > Peromyscus > Peromyscus melanophrys. The sequence goes on from CABHPR010146488.1 coordinate 5,042, forward strand.
AAGGCTTTGTGCATGCTAGGCAAGTGAAGTGGCTATCCCCTCTTATAACATGACTGAATCTAACAGGCCAGTTGTGTGTTTTTGCTTTTTTCCAGGGTCAGTTTGCTAAGACCTCTGCCCCATATTACCCCACCATTCCACATTGACACATGTCTGGCTTCAATCAGACAGAAGTATGTCCGGTCTGGTAGTTATCAGGGTCCTACCTGGTCATAAGCAGGAACTTTTCTTGCTATTTTTCAGTCAAACAGACCTCTGACACTACAACCACAGTTGCTGACCAGATGTCATGAGCCAATTATAAAATGATTCCTGTACCAGTAAGGGCCTACACCCAATCACACTTAACCACAGCTGGAATTTCTCTAATCTTGCTTAAAAGGAGTCTGTGAACTTCTCTCAGGGTAGGCATTTGCCACTTTGTCAGATGGTTTGACCCCAGTATGCTAGAATTTTTTTATTAAATGCTCTTACTGATTGCATACATGACTGGCAGTCTTTTATGGTCTTCTATATTGCTATTAGGGTGGTCTCTCAAACCCTAATAGCAAGCACTCTACAGAGTGAACTATACTGCCACCCTGAAATTTCAGTTATTTCTTGGTTTAGATGCTAAAATTGAGTCCCATTTTGTGTGTCCAGCTGGGCAAAAACACAGGGCAACCAAAAAGGAAGAACAGTGATTAATCTAGTTTCTATTTGTTGACATAACCAGGTAAGTGTGGTTGTTTAGACAGATGTAATGATTATGTCTAGTCAAAAATCAAGACTAGGAGAGGTGCCATGTATGTGGTAGATCATACCTTTATCACAACACTTGGTAGACTAAGGGAAGAGGACTGCTGAGAATTCAAGGCCAGTCTGGGCTACTGTGCAGTAGTCTCAAAAAACAAGACTAGAAAAGCACCAACTTCTTAATTTTTTTGTTTGTTTGTCTCCACTCCTAGAGTGCTGAGATTACAGGCCTGTATCACTACTTCTGATTTATGCTGGGGATCGTACCCAGGGCTCCATGCATGCACTCTACCAACTGAGCTGCAATCCCAGTCGTGCAACAATTTCTTAAGCAACAACATAACAAGTATCAATTAATATTACGTTTATATTGTATTTACAGTAAGTTCTCTACTACCTCAACATTCAAAAAATATTTAACAAAAACCACACAACACTCATTTTAAATTTTTATTCATTTGTTATTATTGTGTGCATGTGCATGACACATCTGTGAGTGTGGCTCTCACCAGCCATGGCCCATGCACAGGTGGAGGTTACAGGACAACTTTTAGGAGTTGGTTCTCTCCTTCTACCATGATTCTGGAGAATGCACTAAGGTTATTAGCTTGCACAGCAATGTCTTTTACCCATTGAGCCATTTTTACGGCCCAGGAGGATTTTTGCTTGTGTTTTTTTTTTGTTGTTTGTTTTGTTTTTGTTTGTTTTTCGAGACAGGGTTTATCCGTGTAACAGCCCTGGCTGTCCTGGAACTCACTGAAGACTAGGCTGGCCTCGAATTTACAAAGATCCGCTTGCCTCTGCCTCCCAAGTGCTGGGATTAAAGGCGTGTGCCACCATCACCCGGGTATTGCTTGTTTTTTTTTTTAAAGGAAGGAGTTCACCCCGGGCAGTGGTGGCGCACGCCTTTAATCCCAGCACTCGGGAGGCAGAGCCAGGCAGATCTCTGTGAGTTTGAGGCCAGCCTGGTCTCCAAAGCGAGTTCCAGGAAAGGCGCAAAGCTACACAGAGAAACCCTGTCTCGAAAAACCAAGAGTTCACATAACCCAGGCTGGCCTTGAACTCACTATATTGCTGAGGGTAGCCTTGAATTCCTGATCATTTTACCTCCACCTGTCTTGAGGGCTGGGATCATAGCACACCCCACTTTGCTCAGCTTTTCATAGAAAAGCTAATAGCTAGGCATGGTGTCTCACACCTATAATCCCAACACTCAGAAAGCTGAGGTAAAAGGATTGTCTCAAGTTGCATACTATCCTGGCTACACAGTGAGTTCCAGGTCTGCCTAAGCTACTGAGTGAGACTTTATCTTAAAAAAAAAGGGGGATGGGGGAGGACTAGCAAGATGGCTCAGTGAGTAAAGGTACCTGCTATCAAGCCTGACGATCTGAGTTTGATCTGTCAGATGGGATCCACATGGTAGAAAGAGGAAACTGACTCCCACAAGTTATCCTCTGACCTCTGTATATGCACACACACAAATAAGTGCAATAAAAATTTAAAAGACAAAGGGGCTGGAGAGATGGCTCAGCAGATAAGAGCACTAGCTGTTCTTCCAAAAGAACTTGGTTAGATTCTCAGCTCACAACTCCAGTTCTATGGGATCTGATGGTCCTCTTCTGGCCTCTAAGGGCACCAGGCATACAAAAATATGTAGACAAAACACCCGCACACACAAAAATAAAAATTCTGTATTTTAAATAAAAATGTTAAAAAAAAAAAAAAAAAGCCAGACAGCGGTGGCACTCCCATTTAATGCCAACATTCAGGAGGCAGAAGTAGGCAGATCTCTGAGTTCTAGGCCAGCCTGGTCTACAGAGTGAGATCCAGGACAGCCAAAACTACACAGAGAGACCCTGTCTTGAAAAACAAAACAAAATAAAAAGTCAAACCAAATTAAGAAGTTCTCCATCTTCTCTACCTCTAAAAGACAAACTTTTCTGGCACATGTAGGTTCTCAGACAGCAAACAACAAAACCCTTTAGTATTCTCTATTTGGTAGTAAAGGCAGCCTCTTAACTTGCTTGTCCAAAAAAAGTTACTACTTAACTGGGATTCACCAACAGGTTCCACTGGCTCATAAGCTTTTTTCGTTTTTTGGTTTTTTGCCTTTCAAATCTTTAAGTATAAAATAATCCAAGCTGGGCATGGTGACACATGTCTGTGACCCTAGTGTCTGGAAGGGGGGGCGGGGTGCTGGATTCTCAGCTTGCTGGCCAGCCAGTCTGGCCAACAAGTAAGCTATGAGGAGTTCAGTGAGAGGCCCTGTCCAAAAATAAGACGAGAAATGGTAAGAGCAGGGTCCCCAACATCACTCTCTGGCCTCCAAATGTGTGCAAGTGCATTCCCATGCACAGGTACACAAACAAAAAACCCCCTCCCCCACAAAGAATGAGAAAACCCCAAACAAAATAACCCAAGTACCCTAGGCAATCTAGGTTCCATCCAGTTACCTTCCAACAAATAAACAAGAGAAAACTTGCCAAAGAGGACAACTCAAGTTCCAAGCAGTAGCTCAGATCTTATAAGAGCAGAGAAGCACTTGGCTGGCCAATGCAGGAGGATCTTTGCAAGTTCTAGGCTAGCTATGTGTCTACAGAGTTAGATTCTTTAAAAAACAAACAGCAATCCTCCAGGATCTGAATTGAGAGTGCAAGTCTTTCAAATGAAAGGAATATAAAACTGTGAGCTCAGAACTCACCCAACAACTGAGACAACTGGCTCACACCTGTAATCCTCGCACTTAGGAGGCTGAGACAGAAGGATCACTGAGTCCTAGACTAACCTACACTACCTAGTTAGTCCTAGCTACTTTAGGCTATGTAGTGAGACCGTTAAAAAACAAACAAACAAAAAAAAAAAAAAGCAAGGGGGCTGGAGAGATGGCTCAGTGATGAAGAACACTGGCTGCTCTTCCAGAGGACCTGAGTTCTGTTCCCAGCAACCACATGGTGACTGACAATCATCTATTACTATAGTCCCAAGAGGTCTAATGCCTTCTTTTGACATCCACGTGCACCAGGCAAACAAATGGTGCACAGACATACATGCAGGCAAAAGAACTCACACATAAAATAAAATACCTAAATTTAAAAAATTGTTTGTTTTTTTTGCTGGACGGTTGTGGCGCACACCTTTAATCCCAGCACTTGCAGAGGCAGGCAGATCTGTAGTCAGAAGTTTTCCTGTGCCCCACCCGGCCCCGCGTGGTCCAGACAAATCTCTCCCACCCTTGTCCCACAGCCTATAAAAAAAAAAAAAGCCACATAAAGATGGAAATCACATAGAGTCTGGATTATATTGTCTTTGGGATTTTTAACTGCAGAAAGACATTTGATTATAAAGGCTGCTGAGTTAAGCCTATATATATATATATTTTTTTTTTCTTTTTTTTTGGGGGGGGGTCTTTTTGACACAGGGTTTCTCCTGTGTAGTTTTGGTGCCTGTCCTGGATTTCGCTCTGTAGACCAGGCTGGCCTCGAACTCACAGAGATCCGCCTGCCTCCGCCTCCCGAGTGCTGGGATTAAAGGCATGCACCACCACCACCTGACAATATATATATATATATTTTAAAGGTATCTTGACTTCAAAGTTTGTGTCTAAGGATATGTTGCTTTGGAAAAGAGGTTCTGCTTTTGTTTCCACAAAAGATGAGAACCTGTGGATTGTTTCCAGGCTAATATGGTTTGATCAACCAAGACCCCCTGAGAGGTCTCCAGATGATCCAACAGCTTCAAGGCAACTGGCTCAGAGAACACAGTGTCGAAGACTACTCCAGTCAAGACTTGACCATAATTCTTAATTTTCTCAGGATCCCCATAAAAATGCAGCGCCCTCAATCTGCAGGAAGTAACCTAGAACACTACGCCCAGATTCCAAAAAAATGGATTATGGATATTTGCCTTTGTTTAGATTGTTGGTTGCAACTGTTATTGGTCATAGTCAATGTCTTTCTAAAAGAAGAAAGGCGATATAATATAGAAATAGAGGATATAGATATGACTGAATGAAAGGGTAGATTACTGAATTTACTTCTAAAGAACAACTTTTTTGAAATGTTTTACAATGCTATGGATTTTAGTTTATTGATACAAATTTAAAGTTAATTTTGTTATACCATAATATATTTCTACTCGTTTAAGGTATTATGTTTATGCAACTCATTTAAAATTGTAATGTATAATTAAGAAATAGATTAATAATTAGTCATCTATGATACTCACACTTATAGTCATGTTAGTTTTCTAGGTACACATATAGTTCAATTAGGTAGGTAATCTTCAAACACTTCAAAGACCTATAGAATATGGCATTTAAAATGTTTTAAAAGCTTAGACTTTCTGGATAGTGAGACACATCTGCTCCTCGCAGCACTGATTTACTTCAGAGAGAAAGATGAACACTGAAGACACTCTATATGAAGTTTATCTTCTTCTTAGCAAAAATAGCCATTTGGGCATGAAACTGCTCTTGTGTGGACTGCTGATAATATGTTGTATAAACTGGACATGCAGGACCCATAGAAAGGTGACCACTGAACTTTGCAAGGCAAAATGTTTCTTCAAGTTCCTGCTTCGCATAGGAGACTGCCAAATATTCTATAGGACACACTGAGAACCAACTAAAAAACTCTAGGCCTGTTGGCTGAAGATGGATGCCCCAACGTTGCAGAGGAACTTGGGTGACTGTCCAGGCAGCCAGCTGACTCCGTCATTCTAGATTTTTGTAAGTTGCTTACAACGAATTTCCTGTTTACTTAGGTAATATTATATCCTTCTGGGGTCCTTGATGTAGTTGAAGACTAGATAGTTATAACTGTAATTTTTCTTAGTTATAATAAAAGATAAATTAGATATGAAACTTTAGACTCACAAATATAGGATAGATAAAATATTTTCTTTAATTTTGCCAAATACAAATAGACTAGATATTGTAACTGTAATTCTTTTTTTTTTTTTCTCAGAGCTGAGGACCGAACCGAGAGCCTAGCAAGCGCTCTACCACTGAGCTAAATCCCCAACCCCGTAACTGTAATTCATGCTTGATAACTGTTTGAAAATTTTACTATAGTAAAGATAAAACCTTCCTTTTTGATTAGGTAGAAAAGGGGAAGTGCTGTGGGATGTCTTTCTGTATGCTGTGAGTATGTGTTGTTCCCATTGGTTAATAAATGGACTGCTTTGGCCTATGGCAAGGCAGCTTACAGGCAGGCAGGAAATCCAGAACAGGGACAGAAAAAGGAGAGGCATAGGCAGGAAGGAGAAGACAGCCACCGCTAGAAGCACGATGTGAAAGTACTGGTAAGTCACGATCACGTGGCAACTTATAGATTAATAGAAATGGGTTAAGTTAATGGAGCTAGCTAGCAAGAAGCCCGAGCCATTAGGCCATACAGTTTGTAAGTAATATAAGCCTCTGTGTGTTTACTTGTCTAAGAGGCTGCAGGATGGGCGGGACACAGGAAAACTTCTGACTACATGGATCTCTGAGTTTGAGGCCAGTCTGGTCTACAGAATGAGTTCTAGAACAGACAGGGCTACACAGAGAAACCTGTTTCAAAAAAACAAAAAAACAAAAAAAACAAAAAAAAGAAAGAAAGAAAAGAAAAAGCAGGAACAGATGACAGATTGGTGAATAAATGAATAAAACCTTTGAGAAAGGAATACTTCCAAGTCTAATTCCCTAGTGCTTACCCGGCATGCATGGAACAGTTCCAGAACCAAATAAACCAGGTCTGGTGGCACATGCTTGTTAAGCCCACCATATGGCGGGTAGAGGTAGGACATCAGAAGTTTACGGTCATCCTCAGTCCAAGGGAGTTTGAAGCCAGCATGTGCTATATGAAACTCTTATCTCCAAAAAGGTTGTCTTGTAATAATAAAAAGTGATTGTGATAAGACAGTCAGTTGGCAATGTGCCTGCCACACAAGCATGAGGGCCTGGGTTTAGATGTCTAGCACCCACGAAAAGCCCAGGGGGAGGGTTACATGAATGTAATCTCAGTGCTACTGGGGGGTGGAGACAGGAGGATCCCTAGGATGACTAGCTGAATGAATATCCTCCAGGTTCAGAGAGAAATCTGTTTCTCTCTCACACACAGTATTTGCCAAGAGCTCCATCCATTTGGCACTTTCAAGCAGTCAGTGCAGTAGTATTGACTAGATAGTGCTGTATAGCTCAGTCTCGTGTCAAATAATTAAAAACAGAAAACCCCTCTGAGAGCTATTAAGTACACTTTATCATTACGTGGTTCCTTCCCTCAAAGCCTGGCCTATCACAGGTTTCGCTGAATTCTAGGTACCAGGAATCCAGGCTCTTCAGAAACTTTCTAAAAGCAGACTATTGTCTGTAAACCCTGTAGTCTTCCAAAGGGCTTACCTAATAAGACATGTTCCTGACATCCAGAAATCACCTGTCAGCCAATATTTTATTCAAAGTTCTAAGAATATAAAAGAAAAAAAAAAAAAGACTTTCAGCTATGATGAATAAACCTGTAGCATTTCAGTCTCTACTAAGAAAATCACGTGCTTTGGTACACCTATAGTCCTAGTTACCCGGGAGGATCAGGTGTCCAAGGCTTGCAAGGGCAACATAGTGAGATCTCACGTGCACACTGTAACCCAGGCAGATCCTGAACTTCTGAATCTCTTCAAAGCAGCTAGATCATGGGCCTGCACCACTACCAGGCTACTCTCTGAGATTTAGTATCCAAAGAAAAAAGGTATACTGGAAGAAAAAGGGTAGCCAAAAAAAGAGTGTAGAAGACCATCGCTCTAAACTTATTCAATACAGTTTCATCTGTCCCAGGTTGGCCTCAAACTTGCTGCATGGTTTAGAATGACCTTGAGCTTTGGATCCTCTTGCTTGTACAAGCTCCCAAACGCTGAGATGACAGGTGTGTCATTAATGCCTGCTGTGTGCAGTCCTAGGGATCAATT
>CABHPR010146488.1:12725-26516 GCA_902168415.1 Peromyscus melanophrys
TTACAGGTGTGTCATTAATGCCTGCTGTGTGCAGTCCTAGGGATCAAACATAGGACTTCATATTTGCTAAGCAAGTACTCATTTGATCACAAACTTCAACCCTCCCACACTAACTTTTGCATCATGTAGATTATTTGTTTCTTTGTGGGGTTTATTTATTTTTTTTCAAGACAGGGTTTTTCTGTGTAGCCCTGGCCATCCTGGAACTCACTCTGTAGACCAGGCTGGCCTTGAACTCAGAGATTCACCTGTCTCTGCATCCCAAGTTCTGGGATTAAAGGCACAAGCCACAATCATCCAGCAAATCATGTAGATCATTACCTACTCAAAAATGTAAATATAATTTAAAAACAACAACTTTTTTTAAAGCCAAGGTTAAAGTCCAGAGACTGTAGCCCTGGCTGTCCTAGAACTTACTCTGAAGACCAGGCCTGCCTCTGCCTCCCAAAGGCGTGTACCACCACTGCCAGCTTTTAGTTGTTGCTGTTGTTTTTTTGAGACAGGCTCTCTACATAGTTCTGGCTAGACTGAACTCACAGAGATCCACCTGCCTCTGTCTACTGAGTGCTGGGATTAAAGGTGTGTGCCCAGTTCAGAGATGCTTTCTCATTGGGACTGGGCAACAGCTGTTTGAAGCAATGAATACTCACAGGCGAAGCTCTTCGAAAGACTTCACCGAGTAGAGAGGGGAGGTTGGGTCCCTCTGCAGAACTTCTACTTGGTTGGTGTTATCCACAAGATTGCTTCTGATCAGCTTGTTGAGTAAAGACTGAGCAGCTCTGTCCTCTGTCAGGAAGAAAGCAGATTTTCTTCATCCACGAGGCAAGGCCTGCCCTTGAGAAAATACTCTCCCCATTTCTGCATCAGACCTTGACAAGCACTCACAGTTGGAGAAAAGCCCAATCCACTCCCTTCCCATTTTTAATTTATTGGAGATGCTGTCTCACATGAACTCACAGCATTCTTCTGTCGCAGAGCCCTGAGTTCTGAGAGTCCTGTCCTTGCAATGAATATGTAATTTTTTTATTTTAAACCTCACTTGCCTTAGTCTCCCAAATAGCTGAGACCGCAAGCACGTGATGCTTCTTAATCACCCTATCATCCTTTGTTTTTGTTTTTTTTTTCCCCAGAGTTGGGGATAAAACTCAGAGTCCAGCACACACAAGTGTTCTGCCCTTGAGGTACACGTCCAGCCTGAGACACACCCTTTGTGCGTTTTTGTGTGTGTGTGTAATGTGTGTGTTCATATAAGCACAAAGGTGTGCATGAATGTGTACATGAGTGTGGAGGTCAGAGATTGAGATCATGCATCCTCCTCAACTGCTTCGTCACCTTACTTTTTGAGATGGAGTCTCTCAATGAGCCTGGAACTTAACCAATGTTTTAGACTGGCCGGCCAGAAAGCTCAGCATCCCTGCTGTCACGCCACCCTCCACCACCAGCACCAGGCGTACAGATGCAAGCTACTGCTCCTGGTTTCATGTGGTACAAACTGGGGGTAACTCAGGTCATGATTTCATGGCAGGGAGGAGTACTTTACTGAATGAGCCATCTTCCCAGATCTGATATACCATACCACCGTTGAAGACATTTTCTTTGGCTTCAAGGATAACACACTCTTGTAGTGGAATATCAGTTTAAAATGTGTTACATTTGTTTATGCTGTGGAACATTTGTTTAATGACACAAAGACGTGTTGCATTCTTTTATGCTGCATCTGTTTTAACTCTGTGAAGCTGTGTTACTGTGCCTGTCTAAAACACCTGGTCTAATAAAGAGCTGAATGGCCAAGAGCAAGGCAGGAGAGGGATAGGTGGGGCTGGCAGGCAGAGAGAATAAATAGAAAGAGAAAAAGAGAAGAGAGAGGAGTAGGAAAAGGAGGTGAAAAAGATGCCAGGGGCCAGCCACCCAGTCACACACAGAATAAGGAGCAAAGAAAAGATGTACAGAAATAGAGAAAGGTAAAAGCCCAGAGGCAAAAAGTAGACGGAATAATTTAAGAAAAGCTGGCTAGAAATAAGCCAAGCTAAGGCCTGGCATTCATAAGAAATAATAAATCTCCGTGTGATTATTTGGGAACTAGATGGTAGGCCCCCAAAGAGCAGAGAGTAAAATAATCTAATTACACATGCTTTTGATTTCTCCCTCACTTCCCTGTTCTTAAACTCAAGAGTGTCTCTAGCAGCAGGTGGGTAAGCCCTGGCCCATCAAGTCTCTCGAAAGAGGACTTCAAAGAATGGTTACCTTTCTCTTCCTCCTCAGTCTTCTCTGCAGCGGTGCTGGTTTTGATAACACCTACACAAGAAAACAGCTGTCGTCAGAAAGACAAACACTAAACCCACCAACAGGCTGGAACAATGTAAACACTAACACTACAGTAAACCAATGTAAACAACTGGCATTTTTTTATGTTTAATGAATTTAATGTTTACAAAGCACGTGAGAGCATAAAAAACTTAAATTTGAACTTAGAATCACAAAAATATTTGGTTTCTGACTTAGTTATCCTAAAAAACAGCAAAGCACTACATAGCAAATTCTATTCCCTATTTTTTACCTATAAAACTAGAAAAACTCCAAGTCTGATTAAACATTTTGTGATGAGACTGTAGGGTAGCAGACACTTTGAGGCTCTGTCAATAGAAATATAAAATTGTGGAATACTTTCAGAGAGCCTTGTATGATGGTGAATGTCTATAATCCCAGGACTGGGGAAGCAGAAGCAAGCTCTCCCATGAATTTGAGGCTTGCCTGGTCTATATATAAATTCTACATCAGTTAAGGCTATATATCAAGAACCTGTACCAAAACACTAACAACTAAAACAATCTACAGAGGGTCCTTGATGTTTTGTTTTTGAGACAGGGTCTCATATAGCCCAGGCTGACCTGGAATTTGCTATGTAGCAAGGAATGATTCTCAACTTCTGATCCTCCTGCTTCTACTTCCAAGTGTTTAGATTACAAAGATGCAAGACCATGCCTGATTTATATAGTATTAAGGACTGGATCCAGGTTCCTGCATGCTATCTAGCAGCCTACCACCTAAGCTATATCCTCACCCCTACTTTAGAAATATCTATAAGCCAGGTGATGGTGGCGCACCACTTTAATACCAGCATTTGAGAGGCAGAGGCAGGTGGATCTCTGTGAATTCAAGGCCAGCCTGGTCTACAAAGTGAGTTTCAGGACAGTCAGGACTGTTACACAGAGAAATCCAAAAAGAAAGAAAAATTGTAAAAACTGTGAATGATCAAGTAAAGGTATTTGCTGCCAAACCTGCTGACCTGAATTCAATCTCCAAGTCACACCTGGCAGACACAACCAACTTCTTTAAGTTGTCCTCTGACCTCCAAATGTGCACCATGACACACGTCACTCACACACACAGCATAATAAAATGTCTTAAAGACTTAATTTTCTTTTAATTATATAATGTCTATGCACATGAGTGCAGGTGTCCTCGGAGGCCGAGAAGGGAGCGGTTACAGGATGCTGTGAGCCACCGGATGAGGGTGCAGAGACTAGAACTCGGGTTCTGCAAGGGCAGTGAGAACTCTTGACCACTCTCTCCAGCACACCACAATTTTTTCCCCAAATGCTTACAATCTTGACCTAGCAAATTTATTCAGGGTAAATTATCGTAGAAACACATTGCACAATATAAAGGACTTAGGCTCATGGTTATTCTAAGACATGCTGTGTATAATAATATCAAATTGAGACAAACCCTAGATGACTGATTAATGACGTATCAACATAGTGCAATGCTGTGCAGGTCAAAATGGAGAGCATGCAAAGGAATACTGTTGCATGAAACACAAAACCAAGTATACTTTGCATTATCTTGAAACCTCTCAGAGGTAGGGCGTGATGGGGAGAGAAACAGGAGAACAGAGACAATGAAAATATCAATCCATATTTGTATTTTGCCTTTTATAAGAAACTATGGAATAATATTAAAAATTCAATGCCAGGCATAGTAACACAATCTGTAATCCTGGCACTTGAGAGGCTGAGGCAAGAGGAATGGTAAGAATTCAAGTCCAGGCTCAGCTACACAGCAAGACCCTGCCACCAAAAATAAATAAATAAACAACAAATACACCTAAACAACTAAGCAAAATGAAACTAAAGTAAAATGTCACTAACAGTAGTTACTTCTGTGTTACAGATTTAACTGAGTACTCCTAAAATTCATTTATCCTGCCTAATCCCCAGTACCCCAGGAAGGAACCTTATCTGAAGATGGGGTTAAGTGTGCCCAACTCCAGTATTACTAGACCCATATAAAAGAGGGAACCTCGGACTGAGGAGTGACAGAGCACTTGCCTCAAATGTTTAAGACTCTACATTTGATCCCCAGCATTTCCAATCAACTAGTCAATTAATCAATAAAGGAAGGAATGCTATTTAGAAGAATAGCATGTGAGATCTGGTAAAATCATTAAAACCCAAGGAGCACCAAAAACTGCCAGCAAAGGCCTGGAATAAGGTTTTTCTAGAAGCCCTCAAAAATGACAAACTTTGCTGACACTTTGATCTTAGAATTCTAATCTCCTAAGCTTTGGACAATAAGCTACTGTGGGTTGGTTTCTGTTTGTTCTATTTTTTGAGACAGGATCTCATTTTGTAGCTCTGGCTGGCTTCTAACTCAGAAATCCACCTGTGTCTGCCTCTTCTGGGAGAAAAAGCTTCCCCACTGTACCTGGCAGGTGTCATGGTTTAAACCATCCACCTTTGAGGTGCTTTGTTAGAGGAGCCCCAGCAGATGAACACAGTGGGGTGGGGGACAACACTGAGCACTGAGGGGAGGCCTTGTACCTTTCCATACTTTCTGAGTTGATTTTTTTCATTTGTTTCTGAGACAGAGTATTGCTATGTAGTCCTGGGGCAGGTCAAGAGTGGTCTAAAAAAACTTCAATAATCATCCTGACCACTGGAATCACAGATAGGAGCTATCACGCCTGGCTTGAACCTAGTCATGTTTCAAAAGATATAAACATTAAGTAAATAGGAAAACAATCTGATAGTGACTTGTGTGTGCGTGGTTTTTGGTTTTTTTTGCTTTTGTTTTTTTTTTTTTTTGAGTCAGGGTTTCTCTGTGTTAGTCCTGGCTGTCCAGGAACTCACTCTATAGACCAGGCTGGCCTCAAACTCAGAGATCCACCTGCCTCTGCCTCCCAAGTGCTGGGATTAAAGATATGCACCACTAACCACCCAGCTGTGACTTTTTTGTTTTGTTTTGTTTTTTGAGGACAGGGTTTCTCTGTGTAGCTTTGGTGCCTGTCCTGGATCTTGCTCTGTTGACCAGGCTGGCCTCGAACTCACAGAGATCTGCCTGGCTCTGCCTCCTGAGTGCTGGGATTAAAGGCATGCGTTACCATCACCACTTGGCCCCGGCTGTGACTTTTATTTACAAGGCATCAGAAGCTAGAAATATCTGTAAAACGTTCCCACTTCAGAAATGCACCCTAATTCCTACTTTGGGCTCCATTCCAGGGCTGACATCTGTTGAGTGGCTCCAGGACAGTTCCACTGCTCATTGCAGCTGTAAGCTGTGGCACATGCACAGTTATAACCCTGGTACCTAGTCTGTAGTTACCAGTGACTCACCATTGGTGTCTGCTTTGACCTTTTCTTCTTTGATCTGCAAACTGCTCATCTGAGTAAGAATAAAAGGAAATGGTAAGCAAAAGACCCAACCAGGAGGGCAGTGGGGCTGCCTGGGGAGCTAGTTTGTTCTACTCAATACACAAGTGCTAAAAGCCTGGGCAAAGACATCTCATGTTTCCTCAGCAGCATGAAAGGGGGGGGGGGAGCTGGAGAGATGGCTCAGAGGTTAAGAGCACTTGCTGCTCTTCCAGAGGTCCTGAGTTCAATTCCCAGCAACCACATGGTGCCTCACAACCATCTGTAATGAGATCTGGTGCCCTCTTCTGGTCTGCAGGCATATATGCAAGCAGAACATTGTATACATAAAAATAAACAAACCTTTAAAATAAATAAAAAAATAAAAAGAAGAGGTGGGCATGGGTCAAACGTAATTGTATAAGGAGAAAGGGGGGAAAAAGCCTCAAACATTTGCTTTTCTTCTAACTTACACTCTTTCTAGAACGTCTCCAAATTTTGGTTGTTGGGTTTAGGTGATGCTAGGGTAAACCCAGGACACAGAACTTGTGTCCTTAATGGCAGATGTGCTATCACTCAGCCATGCCCCAACCTCTCTAACCCCATTAACAGCAAATAAATTACAGTCCTCTAGCCTATCAACCACCTGCATGATAAGTACCTTGTTTAAAATGTATTAAAATAAACTGGGTGCAGGGAAGCAGGCCTTTATCTAGCACTTGGGGGATGGAGGCAGGAAGAGCCGAAGTTGAAAATCATGAGTTAGAAGCCAGCTTGTGCCACATGAGACTTGCCTTTAAAAAAAAAAAAAAAAAAAAAAACATAAAAAAAAAAAAAAAAAAGATGCCCCATAAAAAAACAAACAAACAAACAACTATTATAATCCTCTGGAAGAGCAGCCAGTGCTTTTAACCGCTGAGCCATCCCTCCAGCCCCTCACAAACATTTCTTATGTTCTAAAAACTGCTAAGAGTGTGACTTGCCGATGGTAAGATGGTTAATCTTGACTGTCAACTTGATGGTCCTTAGAATTCACAGAAGACACACCCCTGAGAAGTCTACCTGCGGTAGAAGGGCTACCCAGAATGTGGGCAGCACTATCCCTGCATTAGGGTCCAGGACTGAATGGGAAGGTGAGGGAGCAGCAGCAATAATAGCCACACTCATCTCTCCCTTCCTTCCCTGAGGACCCCTGTGGCTCCCAGCACCATGCCTTCCCCATAACGGACCATGTGTCCTTCTTAAACTGGGAGCTGTTGTTCCTGTCACGCTTTGTCACAGCCAAGAGAAAAGCAGCTAATGCAGTGTGTTATAAAATGTTTCCAGGGCCTAGGTCCGCCCCCAGACCCTAAATCAATGTCATGTGTTCCCAGGCCCTAGGTCTGCCCCCAGACCCTAAATCAATGTCATGTGTTCCCAGGCCCTAGGTCTGCCCCCAGACCCTAAATCAATGTCATGAGTTGTTGGTTTTTTGAGACACAGTCTCAATGTGGTAACACACAGCTTTCCCAGAAGGGCTGGACCAAGGATGTCAAAAGCAAGAATTTACTCAGCGGCATTCAAGCGGAAGAACTGCTGGTGGACAAGTACACCTGTCTTGAGAGTGAACAGTAACCACCAATGGGAAGGCCAGTCAATCAACTGCCCACTGTCCTTTGTTCTGGATTTACCTCAGCACACAACCTCTGATGATTAATCTTGCCTCACTGGACAGGAAATGCACACAGGTCTATGTGGTAGAAGGTGTATGTGTGTTGGGGTGGCGGTGGGGGAACATATCTCTAGATTTACATCAGCCTTCTGAGAAGTAGAATGGTTAGGTCAAGTATCAAGGATGTTCAGGTGGTATTGGTGACATTCGTATAAGAGATTAGGGACATACCTTGTTTTTACCCCTGCAGTACTGGGTGTCCGACCTAGGGCCTTGTTCTGGCTAGGCAAGTATAACTTACAAAACTAAGTCCCAGGCTGGAGAGATGGCTCAAAGATTAAGAGCACTAGCTGCTCTCCAGAGGTCCTGAGTTCAATTCCCAGCAATCACATAGTGGCTCACAACCATCTAGAATGAGATCTGGTGCCCTCTTCAGGCCTGCAGGCGAACATGCAGACAGAACACTGTATACATAATAAATAAATAAATTTTTAAAAAAAGATAGTTAAAATAAATAAATAAGTACCCAGCTTCGGCTAGTACATTTTAAAAACATACAAAGGTGGGTAAGGTGGTATGCTGTGGGATGGTCTGTGTGTCAAATTGCTCTGATTGGTCAATGAATAAAACACTGATTGGCCAGTGGCTAGGCAGGAAGTATAGGCAGGACTAACAGAGAGGAGAAAAGAGCAGGAAGGTGGAAGGAAACACTGCCAGCCACCGCCAGAACAAGCAGCATGTAAAGATGCCGGTAAGCCACGAGCCATGTGGCAAGGTATAGATTTATAGAAATGGATTAATTTAAGATATAAGGACAGTTAGCAAGAAGCCTGCCACGGCCATACAGTTTGTAAGCAATATAAGTCTCTGTTTACTTGGTTGGGTCTGAGCGGCTGTGGGACTGGCAGGTGAGAGAGATTTATCCTGACCGTGGGCCAGGCAGGAAAACTCTCGCTACAGTGGTACCCTCCTGTAATTCCAGTTAAGACAGGAGGATTACTGGAGTCAATGGATTTGAGCCAAACTGGACATCAGTGTGAGATCCCCTTCTCAAACACACATAATTAAATTGAAAACAGTTCCCAGTCACTATCTTTTAGGGATAATCTCATATTAAACATTAGATTTGAAATTTCAGACTGGAGCTCCTAAGATAGCTCAGTGGGTAATTGCATGTCATCAATGAACTGAATCCATCCCTGGGACCCACGCTGTAGGATGAGAACCTACCCTCACATGCTGTCTTCTGGCCTCCACACACACAAATACAATTAATGGTTAAAAAAATAAACACAGGAGCTACAGTGGTGGCTCAGTGGTTAAGAGAGCTTGCTGCTCTTGCAGAGGTCCAGGGTTTGGTTTCCAGCCCCCACTGAGAGGGTCACGTTAGTTTCTATCTCCAGTTCCCCGGGACCCACCACTGTCTTCTAATGTATGTAAGCACAAAAGTGACCGCACAGACACATGCAAAACAAACATAAGTAGATATTAAAAGAAAACATTTGAGGCCACCCCGAACTGAACAGTGATCTGCAGGCCATCTGGTCTGTGTCAATAACAAAGGCAGCAAGCCTGTAACTCCAACACTTAGGAGGCAGAAAGATAGCAGTTCTTGAGGCTACCACAAAACAAGTAAGAAGCCAACCCGGAATAAAAGAAACCCAAACCCCACCAACACACCCACACCACCACACCACAAAAAAAAAAAAAAAAAAAAAGCAAGCCTAAGAAGTAAAACTAAAGGTCACTAAAATATTAACAAAACAGTTTGTATTTGTAGCCATGAGAAGCAATAAAGCAAAGCAAAACAAAACAAACAAAAAAACGTTATTCTGGACAGCTACACACTGCCAACCACATTAAGCATGAACGTAGGAACTGTTAGGTGAAAAGCAGCATAAACGCACTCAAAAACTGTCCCTTAACAAGGAAAAGGAGAATTTTATGTTGCCATGTTATAAAAGGTCAAGAGAAAGAGCCAGTTTGGGACATCGCACACATAGAGAGGACAGAGTCACCACCGGAAAAACTTCTCAGTCCAAACTCGGATAAAGAAGCTCGCTGCGGGTGTTCTCCACTCTAGGTGCAAATCAATCAGCACTAGGCGATTGCCCGCCGCAAAGAGCGGCGGCGCGCGGGCCAACCCGGCTCAGAGTTCCCCGGGCGTGCTGGAAACAGCGTCCGCCTCAGCCCCCTGTCCCCGCCAGGCCACTGACCGACTTGACAGCGGCTTCCTGCTCGTCCACCGCCAGCGCCCAGGAGTCGGTGGCCATGGTCCCCGAGGCGAGCACGACCTGCAGAGAGGCTCTGCACCCGGCCAACACCAGCGCTGAGTCCCGGAACGCGCCAAGCCCCGCTCAGGCGGAGCGGAAGAAGACGTGTGCGGGGTTGACGTCAGTTCCTGTCCCGCGCAGTCGTCTCCCACCCGCGCTCCGCCCACGGACTGGTAAGCATGCTACTACTTCGTTTGGTGTTGTCTGATTGTGAGTTAACGCCCAGGCTGGCATTTGCCTCATCTTTTCATTTCATACTAAAACAGTCCCTCCCTCTTTTTTGGTTTGTAAACTGGAACTCAGCTTACCCCTTCACTTCTCAAATGCCAGGCTTACACGGGATCCGACGCCTTCTACTGGCCTTTGCGGTCACAGACACACACTTACATACACATAATTAAAAATAAAATGAGCCGGGCGGTGGTGGCACAGGCCTTTAATCCCAGAACTTGAGAGGCAGAGGCAGGCTGACCTCCATGAGTTCGAGGCCAGCCTGGTCTACAGAGAGAGCTCCAGAACAGCCAGGACTACACAGAGAAACCCCGTCTCGAAAAACCTGGTTACATCCTTACGTGTGTGGGTATGTATTTAATTTTTGTTTTCGCAGACATGAATGTAGCCCAGACTGGCATTGAACTCCCTCTGTTCCTGCCTCTGCCTCCCAGATACTGCGATAAGAGAACTCGTTCACACTGTTGTGCTGTTGGGATATATTTTAAAATCATGACAGTTGTGTAAAGCCGTTTGAATGACTTGAAGAGACACTTAAAAAAAAAAAGATGCTCTGAAAATAGTGTAAAATAAGACATGGTAGTGAACACCTTTAACTCCAGTACTTGGGAAGTATGAGGAAGAAGATGGAGAGTTCAAGGCCAGCCTCTGCTGTATGAGGCAGAACTAGTCTCAAAACAGATTTGGAGTCTGGCTGCCCATTGTCCTCTCTGTTTTGCAGTTTCATTACCAAGCACAGCTGCTCTAGTACCAAGAACATGGTTCTTCAGTATATCCACTGGGACACAAGTTTTAGAGCAGACATGGTGTGTGAGCACAATTAAGGAGTTCAAGTTTTGGCTTCACTCGAGTATGCAAGACATTTAGTGGGTTTTGTTTTAGTTTTTTGGTTTTTTTGTTTCGTTTTGTGTTTTTGAGACAGGGTTTCTCTGTGTAGCTTTTGGAGCCTGTCCTGGAACTCACTTTGTAGACCGGGCTGGCCTTAAACTCACAGAGATTCACCTGCCTCTGCCTCCCGAGTGCTGGAATTAAAGGCGTGCACCACCACTGACCGGCTAGTTTAGTTTTTTGAAACAGGGTTTCTTTGTGTAAGTAGCCCTGGCTGCCCTGGAACTTGTCTTGTAGACCAGGTTGACCTCAAACTCAGAGAGCCGCCTCTGCCTCCTGAGTGCGGGGACTTAAGGTGTGCGCCACCAACACCCAGCTTTTTTTTTTTTTTTTTTTTTTTTTTTTTTTTTTTTTTTTTTTTTTTTAAGACAGTGTCCCACTTTGCAACCTTGACTGTCCTAGAACTCTCAGTGTGGACCAGGCTGGACTCTGAGATCCAACTGTTTTTGTCTCCGGAGTGCTAGGATTACAGGCATGCACCACCACTCCTGCATTTAATGATTTTTTTTTTTAAACCACTTCTTTCACACCACCTGCATCTACTATGAGGTTGGTTTCTGGCAGCTTAGGCTGAAGCCCCAGCTGGAACAATGAAACTAATCAGCTGTTTTTAGGAACAGCTCTGGGCTATACCTTACCTTCTGCCAGACGTTCACTCCCGGCTCACAGCTAGCCTGTGTACTCCAAAAGGAGTACACCAGCTAGAACCTACCCAGAATGACTCCTTTTTCCATACCTGAGGCCAAAGAGAAGGTACTCTCTGATCGTTCCTATCACACAGTCTGCCCTGAGCAGAGTTGTTTGACTCTGAAGCTGTGTTACGGTGCCTGTCTAAAACACCCGATAGTCAAATAACGAACTGAACGGCCAATAGCAAGGCAGGAGAAAGGATAGGCGGGGCTGGGAGGCAGAGAGAATTTATAGAAGGAGCCAGAGAAGGAGGAGGACTCCAGGGGCCAGCCACCCAGCTACACAGCAAGCCATGGAGTAAGAGTAAGATTTACAGAAGTAAGAGAATGGGAAAAGCCCAGAGGCAAAAGGTAGACAGGATAATTTAAAGAAAGCTGGCTAGAAACAAGCCAAGCTAAGGCCGGGCATTTATGAGTAAGAAAAAGCCTCTGTGTGATTTATTTTGGAGCTGGGTGGCAGGCCCCCAAAAGAGCAAAAACCAACAACACTTGATTGTAGCCAGAAGGCCTAGAAGCAGCAGTAAGATAACATTTTTTAAAACATTCAAAGCCAGGCATGGTGATGTGCGTCTTTAATCCCAGTACTCGGGAGGCAGTGGCAGGAGGACCTGTGAATTCAAGGACAGCCTGGTCTACAGAGCAAGTCCGAGACAGAGAAATCCTGTCTCAGAAAACTCATTGTACACAATTTATTTGAATCATTTCTCAGCATCCCTCTGTCATCTCCATTTAGTTCTCAGCATCCCTCTGTCATCTCCATTTCCCAGGTGAGGAAACTAAAGTTAGAGAAGTTAATTCTGACATCACACAGCCTAACCAACTGGCAAATGTGCCCACTGATTTCAGGACAACTCAGTTCCACAGCACAAACCCAAAACCTGGGAGTGGACATGGTTAGTTTTCTTCTTACTGACCAGTTCAACAAGCATGCATCTTAGAACCGTGATGGCATCTGACTGGCCAACGCCAGACGAGCCAACCAATCACCGGAGGACAACACCCTTTTCTGGGCACTTTTTACCCGCTCTTGGGCCTAGAACTGCCGCTGAATCACCTGCTGGGATGGAGCTCTCAAGTTCCCTGACCTGTGAGGAATTTTGTTTTCATCACTGACTCCCAGACTCACCATTGGCTTCCCTGCAGCTTGCCCATGCGGGGCACAATAAATGGCACTCCAGTTAGGGAGGGAGCATATCCGGAAGTGAAGTTTCTGCTCCTTTACACTCCAGATGCCTCCACATATAGTAAGCAACAAGACAGGGAGGAGTGGGGCTGGAGAGATGGCTCAGAGGTTAAGAGCACTGGCTGCTCTTCCAGAGGTCCTGAGTTCAATTCCCAGCAACCACATAGTGGCTCACAACCACTTATAATGAGATCTGGTCCCCTCTTCTGGCCTGCAGTCATACATGCTGTATACATAATAAATAAATAAATCTTTAAAAAAAAAAAGAAAGAAAAAATAATTGTGAAACATTTTCCTAAGGATATGTAAGACATTCGAAGACATATTACCATGGCACAGTTCTTTGCAAGCCCTGGTGCTGCTTGCTATCTCGGAATTCAGTCGTAAAGACACACTTCCTACCCTTGCTGTACTAGAGTACAAGGGAAAACATATACTAAAGAAGTAGTCCCCAAAGGGCATGAGGCAAAGGAAGTAATTTGAGAGTGTGGGGCCTGGAACCAGAAAGTCTAGGCTTATCTGGATTTGCCTCTCCGTAGCGGAGTGTTGTAGGGCAATTCACCCAGCCTCTCTGTGTTTATTGTGAATAGTAGATGGGTTAATTTATGGTAGGCCTTGGAAGATTGCTTGACAAATACTGTGTCAATAAGGGAAGTACAGGGCACTATGGAAGATTAAGACAGAAATGGAGCACACCTGAAGATTTTTACCACTGAAACAGGAAGAGATCAGTTCAAGGTGGAGTTGTGGGATTGCCAGACCATGGTGGTACACTCCTTTAATCCCAGCAGATTAAAGGGAGGCAGAGGTAGGCAGATCTCTGTACGTTCAAGGCCTATAGTGTTAGTTCCAGGACAGCCAGGACTTACAGAGAAACCCTGTCTTGAAAAACCAAAAAAACAAAAACAAAAAACAAACAAAAAAACCCACAAACACACACACACACACACACACAACAAAAAACCAAACAAACAAACAAACAAACAAAAGAAAAAACAGATGGCTCAGAGGTTGAGAGCACCGATTGATCTTCCAGAGGACCTGGGTTCAATTCCAAGCACCCACCTGGAAGCTCACAACTGTCTGTAACTCCCAGATCTGACACCCTCACACAGACATACATGCAGGTAAAACACCAAGCACATAAAACAAAAATGATTAAAAAAAATGAGATCACCAATTTTTTGCAACATCTTGATGGCAGAGAAGGCCCACCCTGCAGGCTCCTCTGAGCACACTTTTTTTT
>CABHPR010146489.1:0-14601 GCA_902168415.1 Peromyscus melanophrys
AATGAGTTGAAGATTTTGAAAAAGGAATAAAAATAAGGGGTTAGTGTTTAAAGTATTGCAGATATGCAGGCAGAGAAAGTCTGAAAACATGCATGTCATTAGTGATATCAGCTTCAGTGTCAGATAACGAGAATCTGACCAGTGAAAAGGCAAAGGGTCTGGAACTTCAAAGCACATCGGAGACAGCCCTGAATTCAAAGTGCTTTGATCAGGAACAGAACACTGGGAAGAGAACAAGAAGGTAATTTACATTTGAGAGGAAATTTCCTATAATTTCAAGAGCATTGGAAAAAAGTGTTTACCCAACACTGAGTTAGTGGAAATGATTGTAGTGTATGATTCACCACTGCAATGCTTTATATAATCACTGTGGCAACCTCTACATAATCTAAATATTATATATATATATATATATATATATTATATATATATAGTTTTTCAAGACTTTGGTGATACATTAAAAATAAGGATTATAACTTTTCTAATCTTCAGGGTTTATATACATTTAAGTATGATAAAAGCTTGGGAAAATGTTACTTTAAATTTGAATAACAATAATTCTATGATTATTGGTTGTTTTGTTCTTGATTTTTTTGTCCTTTTTTTTGTTTTTTGTTTCCATTTTTTTTAAGAGACTGTTTCTCTGTGTGATTGTCCTGGCTGCTTGGCTCACTTAGAACGTGCTCTGTAGACCCAGCTGGCCTAGAACTCACAGAGATTCACCCACCTCTGTCTCCTGAGTGCTGGGATTGAAGGCATGCAGCAGCAGCACGAAACGATTATTATTTTTTTATGGAAAATTATTTTGGTGTCTATGTAACTCATTCATTCATTTATGAATAAATCTTGAGGTTTATTCTATTAGTGCATGGCATGGATATGTGTTGAAAAAGTACACTGAGCCCTACTGACATTTTTAATTTAACCATGTCACTCAAACAGAAAATAAAAAGACAAACATTTAAATAAAAAGTCTTATAAATATATAACTTACACCCTTTTATCATCAATCTTTAATATAATTTTTAACTGAATAGCTACAGATAGTATCACTATGGCTGCATTCCTATTTACACAATGAACTGTCTTGGATTTTGTCATGCTATCAACAAGCAAGTTCCATATATATATATATACGTATATGAAACTATATATGCATATATAATGGAGAAAATGATTAAACACAGAAGTCACAACACAAGGAGTTTTATTCGTCAAATATAAATCAAAAATATTGCTGCCTATTGCAGCCTCAATGACAAAAATTAAGAGCCAAAGATTATTTTTAATCATATAGTCTATAAATTATACAACACCTTAATATCTGTGGACTCTACTTTTCACACAAAAAGAAAATCTTAATTTTGGAGTCCACAGTGAGATTCTGGAGAATCGTGAAGTCCATTCAGGAGCATGAAAGCAAAGCAATCAGGAGGAGGGACTTGCTGTTAGCTAAGCCATGATCCCTGCTAGTTAATTAAGTGCAGGAGCTTTCCAAGAGATTTTACCTTAGTTCTGGGAGAGGTTTTCAAGTTTTACTCTGCTTATCATGGAACCTAGGGTAGCAAATACACAGGAGACTGACATCATCCTGTGTTTGTTTCCTGGGGCTTGATGCCAAGCTGCCCCCATTACTCTGCAGAATCCACACATTGGCACCAGCAACACATGGAAATAAAGGGGCACTCTCTCTCTCTCCAAGAATAAACATGAAGCTCTTGGCAAAAGAAACCAGATGGCATTCAGCTAGTACGAACAAAGCCATTCTGAAATTAGATTTCAAATCCCATTCAATGACCACAGGCAGTCCTCAATTATATTAAACATTTGGTGCCTTGTGTACATGTAAAGAGAAGTTTTTCCACGTGTATTTCAATCTTGAAAGGCAGTGCAGATAGCCTCTGTCTTTATTGTGAATTTGTTATCTACATTGAACATTCCCATCCCCATTGGAAATACCATTATGCTTTTTTTTCAAATTTTTGAAATATAGGTAAAGCTAAAGAAAAACTTTCCATTCCAAAATAAATGGTTTAAATGAAAGATACATTAAGAAGCAACGTTTAACAAATTTAGTGAAAACAACATGATTTTTTAAAAAGAATTCAAAGGCAAATACTGCCAAATGAGTTGATCTGTGTTTAAAAGTCTGCCTGGCATAGGGTTAGAAATCTACAGATTTGAAACTAACCCTCTCGTAGGTATGGAGCATGACTTTATTCACATAGATTCATTAAGCACAGAAATTCTTTAAAACTCTAAGTCACATAAAATTTCAACTACTAGAAATTATAGTGCATGTCAAAGAAGACGTTCTCAGGTGATCCCAGGTTAATGCTGTAGCTGCAATGTTCCTGAAAAATTCTGCCCCAGGGGATGTTCATTGTAGATGAAGCTTACAGCCTCAGGGACATTTGAGAACATTAGATGTTGCCAAGGGCACCTCAGACAGCCTCTCTGGGAGACAAGGAAGTTGCATATAATTTCATATTATATTATAAGTCATGAAAAGCCAATACATATTCCATTTTCAAAAGCAAGGTCTCCAGCAGACATGAGGTGATCAGCGAGTGCATATTTCTATTTGTCCTGCCTGCAGACAGCACCTATGTCAATATTTTCAAAGCTACGGAGGGTCTCATAGAAAAATAAGTATTACTTCAAACTAAAGCTTATCAGAATAGATAAAGAAGGACACTTCATTCTAATCAAGGGAACAAGTGACAATACCAAGAAGACATTACTATCTGAAACATATATGCACCAAACTTTGTGTATCCTACTTCATAAAAAGTTTATGACTGGAATTAAAGATATAGAAAAAAAAGAAAAATAAGTATTAGCTATGATTAAGGGACTACCAAAGCACTATTTTTAGGAGATGTGTCTGATACTTTTTCCATGCACAGGAAGACAATGTCTAGTAATGTTGTATAGACTTGGAGACAGCAATATTAATTTAAGTTCCTATAGTTGTGTGTGTGTGTGTTTGTGTGTGTGTGTATGAGAGAGAGAGAGAGAGAGAGAGAGAGAGAGAGAGAGAGAGAGAGAGAGAGAGAGAGAGAGAATGCATGTGTGCTCTACAAAATAAGATTTTTCTCTTTATTAAAGATCAAAATCTTACTGAATCATTTGGAACATTTACCATCAATGTTTGGATATACCATGAGCTTTACTGTAATTTTTACCAGAAAATATCTAGGTTTACCACGTGTTTCATGTAAATTGTAAGTAAATATACAGTATTGAATGAGTTTGGTGTTTCTTGATTCCAGTTAGAACGAAATAAGGTAATATATTTCTATTTTATTTTTTTCTGTATTTTTTTAGGTCCAGTGGATACTTAATTTTGTTCTTTTGCTACAGAATTCCGAAATGGAGAAGCATGTTCCACAATTAGCATACTTACTGTCTAAATAAAATTCCAGATGGGAGTAATAATAAAAATAGATGTAGACAAGAAAATTATTTTTATTACATTTGTATTTATTGTGTGTGCATATATTATGTATGTGGACTTACATGCCATGGCACACAAGCAGATGTCAGAAGATCATTTCTTTCTTAGAGGTATCATGGGGGATCAAACCATCTCACCATACCATCAAATTATTAAAAGTACAAAATTGTAAGTATAATCTCTTTTTGTTTTCATGTGTATGTGGTGTCTGTGTGCATGTTGCATCCTGGCATAGACACACTTGCATGTGGAGGAGAGAGGTGAAAATCAGGAATCTTTCTTTATTGCTTCCCATCTGATTATTTGAGACAGAGTCTCTCTCTGGACCTAGAGCTTCCCTGTTTGGCTAGCTTGGAGAGCCAGCAAGCCCCAGGAATCTTCCTGAGTCCTCTTCCTAAGATCTGCTCTTCCATGTGTTTGCTGTGCTGACATGTTCTTGCATGTTCTGAGGATCTAAGGCAGAGAGATGCTCATACTTGAGAGGCAAGCACTTTACCAACAGGTCATTGCACCTCTGTATTTCATTTCTTCAACAGCTAATATCATTCCCCCACTAACATGCTATTAAATGTGGAAAACAGAAAATTAAATGATCCACTATGGGCAGAGTCTGTTGAATTTATCCTAACCTCCCCATTCAACATGGAATATACTTAAATTACAACATATGTGTGATGATTATATATGATAATAATGTGCAGATTGCTAGCATTTAAATGAAGCAAATAACTCATGTATCTTTTCCATTTGTTTCTGAATTTAAAATGTTCTGGGGGTAAAATAAAATATTTTGGCAAAAACAACAATAGAAAAAGGCCACAAGTATAGTATTTGTAAGATGGGTACAGTTATAACTGTCCTAATAGTTTCCAGGAAATGTAAAGACACCATTCACTACAAGAATACATGCTGGGTGCATTTTGTTTTAATTTTACAGACATCCTTACCATCTCAAATATTCTGAACTGCACTATCATTGTAGAAAATCACTAATAAAATGTCAGAGGTATGCCATTCTCAAATACAGTGACCCTATGAGATTAAACACTGAGCTTTGAAGAGAATGTGATGTACAGTTACAGGCTTTTATAAGATAAATGAATGATAAACAAGGAGATGTCTTTTCCCACTGCAAGACAAATTGATCAACTCACAATGTTATCACTGTCCCTTTGTCTAAAAGGCATTACAATCTGTAGAAAATTTCAAATTATTTTCAGCATCTCAATCAAACTGATGAGAAAATATTCGCTGGGAACATTCAACAAAACAAAACCATTAGTTACCTGTTGTGACTGATTTAAAATTATAAACTATTAATAAATAAGAAATTCATTTGAGTTTTGAAGATCAGCTCAAATATCACAAGTCCTGAAGAGGTTGATTAAAAAGTTTTCTTATTTGTAAAAGAAGATTCATTTAATATATCTTTGTTTTAAGTTTTTTTTAAAGATTATACTAAACAAATTTCAAATTTGCCTACCTGAAGCATGGGTAGAGTACTTAAACAGACTCCTTTCTAGGGATGATAGACAATTCCAGCAAGTATAGCAAAGGGTCTCAAACACAGTCTTTGGAAAAGTAGAAATTAAAGCCCCAGAGAGGGATCGCTCCAAATGCATTAGTGGATACATTTTAGTATGGATGTGAAGCAATTGATATCTGTGGCATTACTGGTGTAAATGCAAAACAATGCAGCCACTATGATAAACAGTATGGTACTTCCTTACAAAAATTCAAAATGCAGCTCAGTGTGAAAAGGCACCTGCCACTAAACCCGAGTTCCATCCCTGGAACCATGTGCTATAAGAAAAGGTCTGATTCTCAAATGCAATCCCTAACCCCAGCCCTCCACTCACACATGTGATCCATGGCTTTCTGGCCTGTGATTACAGTCACATCAGTAAATGCATTTTTTTAAAAAAAATGGAAAATTCAAGCACCACTTAATACAGAATTTCTCTTGTGGGGACATGCATACAGAAATAAGAGCAGAATCTTGACATTTTTCCTATTAGTAATGATAGCAACAATAGCTCTTATGCCTTAGACACAGCTAAATGCACATAAATGTGTGAGTGGACAAAAACAGTGTGTACATAAAATAGAATATTAACTCTCAGAAGAGAAATAGATCAGAGATGGGTAGGTAGGTAGCTCAGTCAGTAAAGTGCCTGTCATGCATGTATGAATATCTGGTTTCAATCCCCAGTTCCTCTCTCTTCAAGGCTGGATGTGAGGGCATGAACATGTAATCCCAGCATGGAGGACAGGAGGGTCTTACTGGCCAGCAACTCTTGCCTTGTTAGAAACTCTGCGTCAAAAACTAAGCTGGAAGGAATCTGAGGAGAAAACCCATCGTGAGCTTTTGGCTTTCACATACACATAAGTGCTCATGACTTCCCAAACAAGTGCACACATGAGTGTGAAACTGTACACACACAAACATGAACTTGAACAAACACACAAACACACAAAATAAAGAAACTCTGCAGCATGCCACACCACGTTTAAACCTTAAGGAGATCATGCAAAGTGGAATTAACCAGCTACAGAAGAACACTTCTGGCATGATTCCATTTACATGAAATATGTAGAAAATTTATTAGAAACAAAAAGCAGGATGGTGGTTGCCGGAGTTTGGGGGCTGGTAAGATGGGAAGTCCTTCCAGGGTATAGAGTTTGATGTTTCAAAGAGATAGAGAGCTTGAATCATGTGCGCCAGAATGAAAATGCACCGCATAAAATTTATCTACAACAGTTAACATCATAAATTTTGTACTTTTAACCACAATTATCATTGAAACATACTGTGTATGCAAGACTATACTGAATGATATTGTATGTCCCAAAACTCCCAGCCTGTGATAGACAGGTGGGATATAAATTCTAGGAAAGGAAACATTATCATCCCTGTGCTTGAGGACAAGAACCTTGGGTCCCGATTGCCAGCACAAGCCTTAACTTTAAATGATGTGCTATTTTTGCAGATTCAGAATGCTGTGAAATATCATATATGGTGTGATTAGAACTTTGATCTTTGCAGGTACTCACAGCACACACTGCATGATACTTCATCTTGCCCTGGGCAGCAGCAAGAGCCATGGTTCTCAATCAGCCATGGGATTTCAAGGAAAAGTAATGAATTCTCTCTAGTGAACAAAAATCAGTTAGGTTCTGACTTACGGTAAAATATGTGTGCACACACATTTTGACTTATCATATTTTTGAGTTGTGATAGTTTTTATCAGGATTTTACTCCTTCTAAAACTGGGAATTATCAATATTAGAGATGAACTTCACTGAAGCTAACTGATTGTGACTCTTTCCATCTCATTTCTTGACCTATTCAATGGGAAAATAATTGTACACATATACAAATGCAACTGGTTTATTCAGAAATGGTCGACAGTGGAGACATGAAATAAAGATAGGTAACTGAGAAATTATTTTTTTACTTCAACCTAAAGCAATTTTTCTAGGGTTTACAAAATACCTTCTGATGCACTCTACTCTTTCATCTTATCATTGGAAGTAGGAAAATAAAACACACACCACAAGCAACCCGTTTGCGATTAAAATACTATAAATCTCTAGCCAAGAGAGGATCTGGCTCTATTTTCTTCTACTTTGAGTAATTACCACTTCTGATATTTTGAATAAGTACACTTCTGTCATCTTTATCTTACTTGACCAAGGTAAACAGAACTCTGAGTACTCTATTTACATGTAAAATGCAGACAGTATATGCATGTAATTTATTTGAAGTCATTTGACTATAGTGACAGCCATCAATTTTATTAAAATATTTTTCTGAAACTGGTCTCACTTTTTACCCTAGACCTGTTGAAGTCACAGTAACCTCTTCACCTCCAAATACATAAATGAGCCTGCATTTGATCTATGAATTCTGAGCGTACAGCTTCACTACCATGTCTTTTCCATTGATAAAATTTCTTTTATAATGTATTTAAAGTGAATTATTTATCATATATTTATAATTATACCCACGTATATTCATTGCATAATATAGTGGGTATATTTTCTATTAACATAATTATTGAATTTGCATAGAGCATATAGCCAATAAATACATAAATTCAGAAAAACCAATAAAAATAATCTGGAAAAATTGTGATACAGTTTATTTTACCTCATACGTTCAGAAAATAGAGATGAGGTATTTTATTAATAGGATCCTATAGCAATTAAATAGTCACACCAGAGTAATATTAATTCTAAGTTCATGTAAGAACTGAGAGCATGGGACAGACAATTAGGCAGGTCACATATACTTCATTTGCCATTGGATTTTACTTATAAAACATCCAGATATTATATATAATTCATCTACATAATATAGAATATAATGTAACTATTAAAGTCAACAAACCAAGCTACCAAATGCTAAAAGCTAAGGAAAAATACAATATGGGCTGCTGCTGCAATAGCAAGGTATTTAAATTTTCTTTTCCATATTGAAATAGTACAATTAAAACAATCAGCAGTATATTTTCTAATGAAGCAGTTATGAAAACTGAACTTTGAATTTTCTATAATTGTCCTTCCACCTCAGGCAAATCCTAAAGATTACTATTACTAGTTAGGTCATTTTATTGAAATAACAAAACATCATAGTTCCATGTCTGAAGGAAGGAGCTCAACTTAACTCCCTCTAGCTGTCAATCATCTCTGGTGTCAGGTAACAAAAGACAGAATGCAATGGCCGAATTGCGGGGTCTGACAAGTCTGGCATGATGCTGCTTCTTTTTTAGCTGACCCAGGATACTGGTCCCCAAAAGAAAGCCCCTAGCTTCCAAGAGTAAGAGCTACTTGAACTGGAAAGTGACATGGTTGCTAATGTTATTCTGGTAAGAGGTCCTCTTTATTAATGATATTTCTTTTGTTTCTCCACTAAACAAAACACTATCTTGTATGTAATAGAATATCCTGTTTTTTAAGTAAAGGGTATAGGAAGTAAACTACAAACTCCTACACACATACACACACACACACACACACACACACACACACACACACACACACACTCACACCATCTATCAATAATTGTTGATGCCTCACAGAAGATAATTCAGACATGCTACCAAACCATTGTAGCTGAAAAAGACTTCCCAGAAAACAAGCTAAGTGATGTCACTACAGGAAAATAAGCTTTGTCACCAGCCTTCTTGTAACATCCTACAGGATACTCTTTATTGATTCTGACCGTCAGCAGTTCCTCTTAGAACTAGCATGTAACTGCTGCCAGATTCCTGAACAGTCTTGGGTACCAGGCATCTCAGCTCTTTCCTAAGCAGCACCCCTGATCCTGTTCTTCATGGCCAAAAGGATAGAGAAATGGTCCAGAATTATGATGGAAGTACTGAAAGCAACACAGACAGCTTACAGGCAATGACAAAACTCACAGTATCAGTAGGTGCAGGAGTGAATATTGAGAATGCTTTCAAGGGGGATCTACAATGATAATTATTAGAGAATGGACCAATGCAGTAGTCACCAAGACTTTCCATCCACCACCAGATATTGCAACCATTTTCTTAATGTTGGTTAGTCTTGTTCCAGTAGAGATTAAACTTCCTAGTCACTGTGGTAGCTAAATGTTGCCATGTAAATACATTCAGGTTAATGCTATACAAGCATAAGTCATGTGTGAACACTCTCAGGTCAACACATGAATGAATTTCTTTTCTTAAAACTCTCGTTTATCCTTGCTAGACAAAATTCTCCCATTTGTGGAGGTCACTGCTTTAGAAAGTAACTCTGAGACCTCTGGACTGAATGGACAATCCTTGGATAGTCAGAAATTGAACTGGCTGATAAAAAGAAAACACTTAAAGGCTTTCCACTTGGCAATGTACAGTTAAATACAATACACACTGAATGTAATATCATGTTCTTCAATGTAATCTGTAGTAATTTATAGAGCTATTGTAGTAATGCTAGGTGAACTGCAGCCTGGGGTAAGAACTCCAACCTTGAGCACCAAGAACTTCATAGTGCAATAACCTACACAAATCTACAAAATAGGAATTGTTGAGAGCAGAAAAGATGAAAAGATTTTCACAAATGAGAAAAGACATCTAAAGACTCTGAGAGCTTGAGGAGTTGGATGGTATGTACAAAAGATTCAAAGATCTTCCTTTAAAAGTAAGTACATAAAATAAAATAAAATAAAATTGTGACCCAGATCATGAAATACCAAAATGAAAATTGAATAAGAACATAAAATGTCACTCTAAGTCAGATTCATGAGATCTAAAAGCATTCAACCCATCATCTTACTGTAGAAGTTGAACATAGAAAGCTTTCTAGCAGAGTGTGATGCTCCTTTTGAATACGTAACTCATAAGTTTGAGGAGCTGGTGCCAAAGCAGCCTACTTCCTGTAAGAAGAATATAGTGTAGCCACACAGATGACAGCAAATGAGATCATCTCAACATAACCAGGAGTAACAAAGAAAATTGACATGCATTGAAATCATCTCAGAATTGTTATAGGCTTTCTATTGACAGTGTCATATATAATGTGTATAATTCATATGGCATATGCCTAGATCTATACTCCATATGATGGTCTTGATTTTCAGATTATGTTTTCTGCACATATTCAAAGATATATGCACATATAAAGTGTTTTGTTTTGTATACATTTTCATATATAACAATATATATTACAATATAAACCTACATATATGATCTATATGCATACATATAAATATATGAAATACACAAAGAGAAATAATATCTATATAGTTAATTTTGAAAAAAATTCACCAGAAGTTATAAAAAAGTAAAGTTTTTTTTTTTTTTTGCTTCACAATGAGTTTTATTAGGATGAGTTCATAAGAGAGATTGACTAACTGGTCACCAGCAAAGCAGACCTCTTAACGGAGAGGCTCACATGATGCCAGGACCACAAACTAACAAGTCAAAAGACATTCTCTAGCCTATTTCCTTTATTCTGTGATACATGACCTGGGAAACATCAACCCTAAATCCATACTGGTAGATCCATAGTGATATGGGGATGTGGAGGGTTAATAGAACCATGGCTAAATTAGGACTCAGATGACTACAGTCATAATGCTGTAAAGTGTGTGTCCTTACTTCACTGGTGAATCGTTGGCCCCATAATAGGCATGGTGCTCTATTGCTTCTTTTAAGAAGTACATTGATTTTTTTGTAGATTAAGTCTATTTGGGATTCATACCATATGAATGCCTGTCCAATATTAATATGACTTCATTCTGTAGCCCTCCAACTACTAGGACGTGAAAATGTGTACCTAACAGTAAAAAGACTCCTAAGAACTACAGAGTGTCATATCATTCAAGTAAAATAAAGCAAAAGAAGCTCTGATGAAAATGAAAGAAATTAATAGACTTCTCGTGGGAAGAAGTATAACCCAGTATCACAGTATACACTTTACATGTGTGGGGACCTGGGTTCAATATCTGGAATGTGGATTCATTCATAAATACACACACATGCACATAGTCACACACACACACCATTCACATAGATATGTATGCTCATAGACACAACACATAATTATCATTACAGTTACAATGTTTCATAGCAAGAAACATTGAACATCAACACTTGTGTGGGAATTGGACATATATTTTGGTAGTTTGAACGAAAATGACTCCCATAGGATCATATATTTAAATTGTTGTTCTCTGATTGGTGGAACTCTTTTCAAAGCATCAGGAGATGAAGCCATCTTGGAAGAGGTGTTTGGGCTTTGAGGTTTCAAAAGCCCATACTATCCCAGTATGCTTCCTCCTTGTAGATCAAGATGTAAGTTCACAGCTACTGCTCCGGTACCATGTCTCCCACCACAATGGTCATAGACTTCAAACCTCTGGAACCATGAGCACAAAGTTAAGTATTTTTTTATAAGTTGCCTTGGTTATGATATCTATCCCAACAAAAGAAAAGTAACTAAAGCATTGTTACTGAAAAGATATTCCTGAACAGAGACTAAACATTAACTATGTTATTTTATTAGTATTATGAACAATTTTTCTTAATGCTCATTAATTTTATTTGGGTTATATACTGTTGCAAAGAAAAATATTAGAATTCAGCTACTAACCACAAGGCAGTGCCAATGAGGAGGCCTCCTCTATGCTAAGATTATGCTCGATACTCAAGATCAGAATAGGCATGCATCACTAACCTTAGGGCCACAGACAACTGAAAAGGCCTTTTTATAACTTTTTCATAAATAAGAATCCAATAAGTTTAAATGATTGTAGTGGTTTGAAAGAAAATGTCCCCCATAGGGAGTGGCACTCATAGGAGGTATGGTTTGGTGGAGTAGGTGTGCCCTTTTTGGAGGAAGTGTGCCACTGTGGGGTGGGGTTCGAGGTTTCCTATGCGCAAGCTATATCAAGTAATGCCTAGTACAGACACAGACAGTTTCTACTGCCTGTGAATAAAGATGTAGAACTCTTAGCTCCTTCTCCAGCATTATGTCTGCCTGAATGCCACCTGCCATGAAGATAATGAACTAAATCTCTGATCTGTAAGCCAGCCCCAATTAAATGTTTTCCTTTACAAGAATTGTTGTGGGGGAAAAAAAAGAATTGTTGTGGTCATGGTGTCTCTTCATAGCTATAGAAACTCTAAGACAGTGATAGAGGACTGAGAGTACACGTACAAACCAGTTGTTTAATTGACTCTCTAACAAACAACAATATTGCAATGACCAGAACACTGAGTCTTAGGAGCCTTTGCTCTTCCATATCCCAGGAAAGATAAATCATTATGAACCACCATATCTCCACTGATCCATACATTCAAGAAACTCAGTTCAGATGAAAAAGTAAGTTGAAAGGAATATAGAAGATAAGAAAGGTTACTCTTCAAATACCTTAGTCAGCTGTTTTATTTTTACAAAGTAAAATTGTCACCAGTAAGCCTCAGAGACACATGAGCCCTTTGAGCTAAATCTTATGTGTCACATAGAACAAAAATGCCTTGCTGTTTGTGTTGCATTTTCAGAGTTTTGTACACATCCTTTAGTTGTGGGCTAAATTCTTAAATTTGAATCGATTTTATTATTGCCGTTGAACATTAAAATTACTTAAGGAGAATTATAGACCAAAACTTGACTGTGAATTTTACATTAATGGTAATCATTTCTTGAAGCAGTTAAAAATTAGGTCCAGATAATTTCTGAAACGTAAATCTAATCCAGAATTTTTGTGTTTATTTTAAAGGTATAAACTTGACTTTCTTATATGGTAGACTGAAATTTGATAGCCATATGAACTCCTTTTCCTATGCTTTTATTGGGCTTCTTCCAATGAACATCACTTGAAAGTCTCTCATATTTTGTCTTTATTGTCCGTCTTAATTAGCACATTTACTTCAGTGAAGTCAATAATATGTAGGGTTGATGGTGATATTACATCATGTGTTACTGAGTTCTTCAAAGATTTGCAAATTCTTTACTCATTTATTACATGATAAAGGGAGTATTTTAATTGAATTTATGGATCATAAAAGTTTAAAATATGTAATTAAGAGCCATTTGAGTTAATGACTCAGTTTCCTCTTAATCATCTCAATATATATGTAAGGATGAGACATGATATTACTTTATGCCCCAGCTTTTGGACAAAGTAATGATACTCCCCAAATTCTTCCACTTCTGAAGCTTGTGTAATTAAAATATCACAACCCAGCAGAGCTGCAAGCAACCAGTATATCTACAGAGCATATCCCATTGTTGAGAGGAAAGTTTGGGTTATTATTACGTTTTTAAATTTTAAGTGTCTGCCCTCTCCTGCCCCGGTGTGTGTGTGTATATGTGTGTGTGTGTGTGTGTGTGTGTGTGTGTGTGTGTGTGTGTGTTAGAGACTAAACTCAGGCTTCACTCAGACATTCACTATACTTTAACCCTTATCTCATTTTAAATTCATGTAAGTATACTTTGAATATACCATGCTGGTTCTAGCTAGCAATTTTTAAATGTCTTGACTTCTTCTTCAATCATAGGTGAATTTAAACTGTAATATTCTCCTTAAAATATAAGAATTAAAAACTTGGCTAGAATTTTGTTCTACTTACCAAGTGCTCCTTAAAGGATTAAAAGTTTCCTATGTTATAAAATTGTATTTGTATAGGAGGAAAGACCAGAAATATAACAGAACAAAAAGTAGTCAAACATATTTGAAGTTCCTCCTTTACTAATACTCATGTTCAGCTTTTCTTTGATTTCATTATTTTCCTTGATTTTTACTGAGGAAATTGTTACTAGTAAATCTTCAAAGATTTACTACAAGAAATGTTTGCATATGTATTAAATTAAAAATGTAAAAAATAGAAATCTTAGTTTATAGTTATTCAATTATAATTATATACACAATAAAGTTTGAAAATATAATTCAAAGGAAGGCATAGTTGAACTTTCAAGGGCTTACTTATAAAATAATACTAACTCCACAAGAAGGAATGAGAGTGTTAATTCCACTATTAATTATCCTGGAGAGTTAATTATACTGAAGAATTATGTTTTCTAAATTATGTCAATTATCTTTTTATGAAACAAGCACAGAAAGAATTTGCTTAAGTTAAATTGTTTTTATGAGAAGAGACTCAGATGTCCTTGTCTGTTTCCCTTCCTTTAATCTGAGCACTGACTTGATCATTTTAGATAGAAAGCTCAAACAGAAAATGAGAGACAGAGTCTATAACACAGCAAATTCACATTTCAAACAATGCCTTATAATCATGTGCTTCCATCCAAAAGTGGGTCTAAATACCAGCCTGTTCCACGCTAACAAAAGTGTAAAGGAATGATTTACCCCAATGGAAGGAGGCTATGGAGACAACGGTCATTCGGGTGGTCTGCACAAACTCATACATGATGTGCTCTGAGTGCTGAACTGAAGCCACGCTGTCAGTTCTTATTTCGTCATTGTCGTGGAGCAACAGGTATTTAAAGGTGAAATTTAATCACAGTTCTTTCGATCTCCCTGCCTGCTTTTAGTGTTCCTCATAAAATGAAATTATTTTCTTACCATGACAACTTTAAAACAAGACTTAAGTTCTTAAAATAAATAAATAAATAAATAAATAAATAAATAAATAAATAAATAAATAAAT
>CABHPR010146489.1:14611-42198 GCA_902168415.1 Peromyscus melanophrys
AATAAATAAATAAATAAATAAATAAATAAATAAATAAATAAATAAATCAGTTATGCTTTGTGGGTTGCATATATTTAGTAAATATCAGAATATCCTCTACTTGACTTTACATTTTTGACAAGTTTTTCCAGTGAAAGCAAATAGAAACCCCTGTGAGTGATGTAGTGGA
Organism: Peromyscus melanophrys; assembly: GCA_902168415.1. Lineage (NCBI taxonomy): Eukaryota > Metazoa > Chordata > Mammalia > Rodentia > Cricetidae > Peromyscus > Peromyscus melanophrys. The sequence goes on from CABHPR010146489.1 coordinate 14,781, forward strand.
CACAATCTATTTCCATTGAATCCTAGCATATTTACTTTTATAATAAGCAACTCAGCTCATCACAACTCAAATGCTCCACATTGTCCAAAAGTCAACTACTTTCTCTTAGTATTAAAGTAATTTGACTAAAACCAGAGAACTCTGGGACATTCAGGATTTAAAGTGTGTTAGAAGTGCCTAACATTCCTTTTAAAAGACAGCAGTTATTCAATAAATATATGTCAATATTTGAAGACCTGTTCAAACACTGACAATTTTCAATATATCTTTTCTCAAGCGAGAGCATGATGACTGGCAATTCTCTCCTGATATAAGATATCTGCCTGCTTACTTTTGGTTGTAGTTAATGTTAGTATTAGCTTAAGGCAGGTAGCCAAGAGCCCTGCATTTGCAAGAGTAAAGAGCATTCATTTAGCAAAAATAATGACGTTCACATTTCATTCATAAAGCAAAACCGAGTCCTGCAATAAGAATGAGCAGTCATTTTCCATGCCGTATATTCATGCTGAGTACCATCTAGATTTACATTCAAACTGTAATTACATTTTTCCAGAATCTCTCTGTGAGATTTCCCTTGCCAATTACTTTATGGGGAAGTGGTAGAAGAAGAGAATGATGTATCGGGGATGAGAATTAGTCCAAGCCTCCATTTGTTTTCCCAATCGGGAGAATCTGAGCTAATAGGAGAAGTTAACTCACAGACTGGGAAAGCAGTGACGATTGACTCAGAGGGACATTCTCACAAATGCCATTAAAGGCTCGACAAGGAATATGAGTCAGTCTGCCAACCCTCAAACCCCTGGGTTTTACAGGGTGGGCTAGGGATGGGACTCAGCAGTCAGAATGACCTCCTCGAGGCATCAACCAAGTTCAAGGCTCCGGGCACATAGGGCTCCATTCAGAGCAGGTGGGGGTGACTAGTATGTCCTGTCCATTGGCTCCTGGCAAATCAGTGTGGGATTCTCTAAATCTAGTTGCTTTGAAAGGGCTCTTTAGAAAACTCCCAAGGGATTCTAACAGTTTAACTCTTTCATCGCAGCTCACAATCCACCCTATAACACCAAGGGCACCACCAAAGTGTTCCACAGTAAGTGAACGTAGAAACAGAATCTGATGGACAATTTTACGTAATCAGCAGCAGCAGACCAACTTCTGCGGACCGATGATGCCAAACAACCAACCTCTCACCCTCAGAGAGCAGGCATTTATAAATGTTACATCTTTGTACCTCCTTCCCTCAGATTCTTTAATGGACCATTAGTAAGGAGATCGATCCTGGTTACTTTATAGCCAGCCAACGCGGAGGCACCTCGGTTGTGTTTACTAGTGCCAGAAACACCATTCAAAAGTTGAGAAGGTCGGAGCAGATACTTTGCAAACCCCTTTGGGGGTGCGAAAGATTGGGGTGTCCTGAGGTGGAAAGGAAGAGAGAGAACCTGGTGTGACCTAACTCAGATGTAAATGTAACAAGCAAATTCCTACTTAAGCTATCTGGTAGGGAGTGGGGACTGCTAAGTTCTCCAGTGACACTGTCAGGCTTTTTCACCCCACCTCCGCAGCCTTTCCTTAGAAAAACGAGCCCCTTCCCCACCTCTAGCAGCCAAGGCAAATATCAGCCCTGAAGCTAAATGCGCGTGGCTGGGAATGAGTGCGCATCACTTACGTCTCGGAATTTGTTCCACTGTCCGACTTCCTTGTCATACTGAGAGATTGTAGTGAGCCATTGTTTTTCATCCAGAAAATTACCGCCGTCCGACCGCCCCCCGGCCGCAGCCACCGCCGCGGCAGCTGCAAGAGTCTGGCTGCACCAAGCCGCTGCACACACACACAATAAGGCTGACACCTTGAGCATCTGGGAAGGAGACACAACCAGGGGTAGGGAGCGGTGTCAGATACCGGGTGCGAAGATGGGGGCGCCCCTGGTAGGCATGCATCAGCGAGGACGGGTTGGAGAGCAGGGGAGACGAGCAGGGACAAGGGTGTCCCCTTACAGGAGGCTTCACCCCCCAAACCAGGGCACTCACACACACGCAGACCCAAGGGAGAAGAAGAAGGGAGTCTAAGGGAGGAAGCCCCAAGCAGCGAGAGTCCCAGCGGCCAGATAAAACGCTTGCCGGCCCATCACCTTGTTGGGAGCGGGCACGGAGCTCGCAGCTCCGGATGGAAAAGCAGCCCGGCTCTGGCAACTCGCTTCTCGCTGGAGCTGCTGTACGCGCCGCCCGCCCGTCTCAGCCGTCCACTCAGCTCCCTGCGCCCAGCGCTCCCCCCATCCTACCCTCCCCGCGCCGATTCCTCACCAGCTCCCCTCGCTTCACCCCTCCCTCCCCCACCTCCGTCTTCTCCTCCTCCTATCCCACCTTCCTCTCCCTGAATCCCAGCTGCAGCAAGTTCCGGATGCAAAGCCTGGCTGGAGCCAGAGGATGCTGTAGGCTCCACGCCTAGGAATCCTTTGCTTCCTAACCTCTTGCCTCCAGAAGAGGTACTCATGTTCCAAACACAGCCAGCTCATTCTTTCTGCTCTTGGATTGAATGCAGAGTATGAGATCTCTCTCTCTCTCTCTCTCTCTCTCTCTCTCTCTCTCTCTCTCTCTTGGCTGCTACTGTTCTGCAATTTCAAGGGTGGTCAGGCACATGTAGGGAAAGAGATCGGAAGAAAACTTTATGCATCACAGAGAGAATCCATGGGACTTAGCCATGAACCTGAACTCAGCTCTGCCTTAGCTAAAGGAAAATCATAAGGCCGTGGGTGGGCTTTTAAATTTCTGAAAATGTCTTGTGCTCTGAACTTCTGGATTATTTCAGAGCCAAATTATTGAGTAAACCTTAGGATTTTCTTTCCTCTTTTACGATTTGGCGGGCCATGCTTGATTTCACCAACATGCCACGCTCAATGCACACACCCATTTCTCCTTTCTACAAATTTCTCCAATAACTGTCTTGTCTGCTACCATACTTGAACCACAAACTTAAAACACGTAAATAAATAAGTCATCTACGTCACCCTTCTATAAAACGAGAAAGCAGTTTTGAAGCCCTAAACAGGATTTTAAGCTTCCACTGAAGGAAATACTTGTGGCTCCCCAAGAAGAGAGGACAATAGGATTCACACCCTGTCCATAGTCCTAGGAAGAAATTCTTTTCAGTGTACTTACAAAAAGCAAGAGAGGTGAGGACTGTTTGTAAATCAAGAGATTGCTGGAAGCTTGAAGCCTACAAAAAAGTGTTAGACATCTGTATTTGAATGATTTTTTAAAATTCATTTTACATACCAACCACAGATCCCCCTCTCATCCCTTCTCCCTCTCCCTCCTTCCCCCTCTTCCAACAGGGTGAGTTCTCTCATGGGGGACAGCTAAGCCTAGTATAGTCAGTTGAGGCAGGACCAAGCCCCTCCCCACTTTATCAGGAGTGAGCAAGGTGTCCGACCATGACCATAGGTAATGGGATCCAGAAAGCCAGCTCATGCACCAGGGATGGATCACACTGCCAGGGGCCCCTCAGACAGACCCAGCTACACAACTGTCTCCCATATGCAGAGAACCTAGTCTGGTCCCATGCAGGTTCCACAGCTGTCAGTCTAAAGCTTGTGAGTTCCTACAAGCTTGGTTCAGTTGTCTTTGTAGATTTCCCCATACTGATTTTGACCCCTCTTGCTCATGTAATCCCTCTTCTCTCTCTTCAATTGGACTCCCAGAGCTTGGCCTGGTGCATGGCTGTGGATCTCTGCTTCCATCAGTTACTGGATGCAGGCTCTATGATGACAGTTAGGGTATTCACCAATCTGATTACCAGGGTAGGCCAGTTCAGGCACCTTCACTACTGTTGCTAGTAGTCTAAGCTGAGGTCATCCTTGTGGATTCCTGGGAATTTCCCCAACACCTGTTTTCTCGCTTACCCCACAATGTCTCCCTCTATTTGGATTATTATATATGTCAGTCACACTACACCTTCCCAAGCTATGACCTTTGAAAATTTCTTGTACTTGCTAAAATTCAGGAGATACTCATTAGAATAGTAGCAACAGCTACTTTACATATTCTGAACACTTTGTTCTTGATTGTATCACAATTTTTAAATCATATTTTAAAAGAAATAAAACCGATGGATTTTAATTCCTGACTTCAAATACAGAATTCAGGTGAGTGTAAACTCTTAGCATAAATGAAGGAAAGTGAGATTTTTAACTTAGGAAGGAAAAATTAACCCATTTCTGCCATAAAATAAAATGAAGGAAGGGGGAAATGTTTTACAAAATCTGCAATTATAAAAATGGCAGAAGTGTTGATTGATATAAAAGCTATGTCAAAGAATTTTGAGAACAGTAATATGTACTATTTCTTCAAAAACAGATACTCATTTTGCTTAGTCACAGACAAGGTTGGCATGGATTACAGCCTTTCTGCATTTTCATTTCACATCTCACGAGGAGTTGACAGATCCACCCCCTACAATGCCTCTTTTTCTTGCCCCCTACCTTCACCTCTCTACTTCAAAATTTGAAGATGTACTTATGGTCCTCTCAATTCAATCAGAATATTTCATCATGTTTTAAAATGCTGCTTTTTAAAGACGACGGGAAAAGCACAAATATTAAACCTCAGGTCCAATGCTGATGCACAGAAGAAGTCAGTAATTTTTAAAGTAAACTGGTGCTCTAAAATCGGTAACCTTTCTCTTAATAAGGCATATTATGAAGAGTCATCCTCTGACATTGCAACCACTTTCAGCATCATACATGTTAACATAGGATTGCATGATCACCGTAAACGTATAGAAACATACATTTACACACACACACACACACACACACACACACACACACACACATATATATATATATATATATATATATATATCGTGTATGTATACATTTCGTTGCCAATTGGAACACATTTACGAAACTTCACCTCTAGCTTTTACTGACAGCTTTTAAAGACACTAAACAGTGTAAAAGTTTGTTGAAGAAAGAGCAACAATAGTTGTTTGCGTCTTGAAATGAAGCCTCTGATAACGCCAATATCCAGCTCTGACGGCGGACTTCTATTTCTAAGCAAATCATGTTTGTTATTCTTTTTTATTAATTAAATTTATTCTTCTATTTTATACCCCGTCTGTAGTTTCCCCTTCCTTCTCTCTTCCCATTTGCTCCCCACGCCTCCCTCCCCTCTCCTGCCCCCTAGTCCATTCCCCCTCTGCTTCTGTTCAGAAAGAGGCAGGCCTCCCGTGAGTATTAAGAAAACATGGCATTTCAAGTTGCTGTAGGACTAAGCTCCTCCCATTGTATTACGGCTGGGCAAGGCAAATCAGTGTGAGGAATAGGTTCCCAAAAGCCAGCCAATGTGTTAGGGACAGTCCCTGCTTCCACTGCTAAAAGTCCCTCAAGTAGGCCAAGCTACACAACTGACAGACATATATAGAGGGCCCAGGTAGGTCCCATACAGACTCTCTGGCTGTCAGTTCAAACTCGGTGAGCACCTATGAGCTAGCAATGGTAGATGTGCAGCCTGAACTGTCCATCTCCTTTGACCAGGCGGAACTTCCAGTGGAGGGATTGGGAAGCAGAAAACCCAGCTATGCAACCTTGGACCTACAGTTTGTCCTGCCTATGGGATTGGCTGGCATGGGGAAGTGGGTGGGGTGAGGGATGGGGATTTGGAGGGCTGGGTCGGGATTTGGCCAATCAATGACTGACCCAGGCTCAGACCCATACCAGGAAAGTGAGCCCACCGCTGACTCTGACTGGAGTGCCAGGACCCAGAGGCTGAATGGTCCAGAGACCTAGGATATTACCAAACAAGAGATTGGAGGAAAAAAAAAGTTTGTTATTCTTAACTCAGAAGAGGTGGAGGCCACCTGCTCTGATTTGGCATTTGTCCCGGTCTAGAGAGATTTAGCTCCTTCCCCACAACTCGCAGAGCCTCTCACAAGCCTCCTTCCAGAAACTGATACTGTCTAACCTAACAGACTGGGGATGTTTGTACTGAGAATAAAAGTCCACTAAGTGTGCTGCTATTAATCACAGGAAACTCTTTTCCTCCTTTCTCTGTATTACTGAGTATCTGGGTCTTCAAAGAGCCTGCTTTCAACATTTAATAGTCCTGGGAGTATTCACACTCCAGTTAACACTTTAGTTATCAGTTAACACCTCTGTGGGGATTAATTGAAAGCATGCTAGGAGCAAAACACAGCAGGGAAGAAGAGGGGAGGTTATTAAAGGGGAGGTAGGATGTCAGGAAGACAGTAAGGAAACCTTCACGTTGAGGTGGGTGGGGACATAGGGGAATCCTTCGGGAATTGCTTCCCAGTTTTATTGAGAGCCCATCTAGGATAACGAAAGAGCTAAAAATAAAACACAAACTGGAGAACTTAATGTAGATTGAGGCAAATTAAGTGACAGGGCTGGGACATGATCTTGTGTTTATGACCATACATTGCGATATTATGACCCATAGGAAGGCAAGGCTGCAGGACTCCCAGCCCCCTTTCGTCACTGTGCCACATCCTATATCATGGTTCATACTGATAACGGAAAGCTATTACCGGGGCAACTCTTGAGTTTAAGCTCTGCGTAAGTATTTCTTTGTCATTTTATTCTTCCACTAGTTTAGTTGATTAATCTACCGGTATCTTTCACAGAACATTTTAGTAGTTTTAACAATCATTAAATCCTCTTCTTCCCTGTGTTTTCTTGATCATGTTTTCAGATTTGCTACAGTTCTAAAAAGGCTGCAGTGACGTAAGTTCCATTTCAAATGAGTTTGGATCCATGAAGAGCCTAAGTGAGTACCATTTCTGTACACACACACACACACACACACACACACACACACACACACACACACCACTATCTTACATAAAAGTGGTTATTTGTCAGTTACTATTCAAAGTTACATCTGTTTAACTATCATGAGAACATGTGGGAAATTCTCACTTACTCCGTATATTCTTTATGTCAGGCAGAATCAGGCACTTCATGTATATGGCAGCCTCTGGCTTGATGATCTGGTCGAAAGCCATCACTACTATTATGGTATTGGTTATAAATACAACCCCAAAGCTCATGTGTGGAAGTTGTTGTCTCCAACAGATAGAGCGATGTGGAGGTAACAGAGACTTCCAGAGATGCGACCCAATTGGCAAAATTAGTTGTTGGAGATGTTTTCCTTGAAGACTGTTTTAGGAACCCTGTCCATTCCTTTTGCTCTCTTGGCCTCATGATTACCATAAAGTGAGTGAGTCTCTTCCTCAGCGCCCCTGTTTTTGTTGCCATGGTGGTCTAGATCTAAAAATGACTGGGCCTTTATGTGCTGAAACTTTGGAAACCATGAGCCAGACTAGACCTTTTCACCTCTAAGTTGATTCCTTTATGTGTGGTATTTTGTCACAGGAAGAGTAAGCTAACACAGTGAGTAAATGTAGAGCTATGATATTTAAGTGTCTATAAAAGTCTCAAGAATAGGCTTCACTAGGTTTTATTTCTATCTGTGCAGACACTTCTCTGAATCATCCAATGTTTCTGTTCTTCAATTCTGCTGCCTCTTTGCTTTTACTTATACTTGCTACATATTTATTGCAAGCTCAGTAAAAGATAAGATTTACCTGTAATTAAAGTCAAAAAATGAGGGAGTGGTTGATTCAGGGATTTTGCTAATATATGGTGGAAGTAACTATTTCCTTTCGCAATAGCATTAAACCAGATGCCTAGAATTCCAAATAGCTGCTTGGCTGAGAAGGAAATTGGGCAACTGTATCTTTCTCTCCTTATGTGTGAATCTTTGCCAACCAAGGGTTCATCGTGCTATTCAAGCTAGCTTCTAGAAGATGAGGAGTGATGGGCATTAAGGGACTTCTAAAGATTCAGACATTGCCAAGATAAATGACTTAATGATAAGTAAAGTGTGCTGAAATCATGCTTTGATCGTTTTTGAAATCATTTATGATAAAGCCAGAAAAATAATGGTTTAGGCAATTCAACCACTTGCCTTACGCTAAATCCATCCATGAGTTTAAATTAAATACATTAAAAAGTAAAGTAACATAAGATCATGGGTGTTAGAGATTCAAGACTAAATTGAAGACCTACAGAAACCACAATGGAAGTCTGTCAAGATGGGAAGTTCTTCGTCTTCATTTTGGAATTCTATTACTGAATATCCTATAAGCCTTATAGATAACTGCATATCAATTCAGTAATAATTATTAAGATTCTGATTGTGGAGATCTGAAACAAGAAATATAAAACCAGAAAAGATCTGTGACAGAGGAATGTTAACTGGCTTCTGCTGATGCTATCATTTTGGTTGTGTTCTTTGTCTGGACAGATTTTTTTTTTTGCAGTTGTTGTGTTATGCTGTTTTTTTAAAAATTATCCTTGATTAAGCAAATTCACAATATATTTAATATATAATTTGATAAATAGATCTTTTGACTTCAGTAAAACATTCAGTAGATAGACTCTAAAAGCTATAATAAGTATGAGAAACACATCAATCAGTTCAATTACTGTAATTCTTAAGAAAACACTTTTCAACATTTAAACTGGAGGATGAATTTGATTAAATAAATTGATTACTGAGATGATGATCCTGGGAAGTGGCCAATGAGGCAATTTAAATTTGTTTTTTTTTTCTTTAAACTACGCTATTTATTGATGATTTTTAAAGATAAAAGCCTTTCAAAATTTTCAATAAACATTCATTATAATTATGTAAATTTCAATGGGTATAATTTATAGACATAAAATGTTAAAATCCAATGTTTAAGAATATATTTTTAAGGAATTTTATTCTGTGCAGATGCACTAAAACAATAATTGTATTAAAGTCATTAAATTTAAAATAAGCATGTCAAATATTTACAAAAATTCTTAGTCCTTGAGACATGTACTAATATGCTCTTAAACTTACTATATATGAATATTCATTAATTTGATGTAATAATGTATCTTGAATCAGTTTATGCCTTGATTTAGAATGATAATTGTTCTGGTAGAATTTTATATACACAGGATATGCACATAATAAATAAAATAAATAAATACTAACAAAATACCTTTGTTGATTATTTGACTTCTTTATTTCCTATGCATATCTCTCTTTTGCTTACCTCTCTTATCTCTAGTAGAGGAGACAATGGATACACTTATCTCTTTTTGTGATCTTAGTGGTAATGTATTGAATTTTTATACATTAGCATGAGGCTGAATGTAGGTTTCTGGTAAATAGCCTTTATTTTGTTAAAATATATTTCCTCTATCCCTAGCTTCTCCATTACGTTTATCAGGAATGGATTTATTCAAGGCACTTTTCTGCATGTATTGAGATAACCATGTATTTTCTGTCTTTGAGTCCATTTATATTTATTACACATATTGATTTACATATGTTGAACCATCCTGCATCTCTGCTATGAAGCCAACTCATACATGATGGATGATCTTTTTTGGTAGGATCTTGAATATAGTAGCCACTATTTCATTGAGAATTTTATATCTATCCATATGATAATCAGGGAAGTTAGCCTATAATTTTATTTTGTTCCTGATCCAGCTGGGACCTCCTGCTCCCCTAAGATCTCTTTCCCCTGAGCCTTGCCTTCCATTACTGCCCCTCACCCCCAGTTTGCTCATGTAGATCTCATCCATTTCTCTGTCACTGTGCAATCACTGTGTCTTTTTTAGGGTCTTCTTTACTAGGTAGCCTCCCTGGAGTTGTGAATTGTAGTCTGGTTATCCTCTGCTTTACATCTAGTATCCACTTTTGAGTGAGTCCATACCATGTTTGTCTTTCTGAGTCTGTGTTACCTCACTCAGGATGATATTTTCTAGTTCCATCCATTTGTCTGCAAACCTCATGATGTCATTGTTTTTCTTGGCTGAGTAGTATTCCATTGTGTATATGTACCACATTTGATTTATCCATTCTTCAGTTGAGGGGCACCTAGGTTGTTTCCAGGTTCTGGCTATTACAAACAATGCTGCTATGAACATAGCTGAGCAAGTGCCCTTGTGGTATGATTGAGCATTCCTTGGGTATATGGCCAAGAGTGGTATAGCTGGGTCTTGGGGGAGATTGATTCCCAATTTTCTAAGAAAGCGCCATATTGATTTCTATATGTATTTATTTATCATATATATGTATATACATATATACATATATAATCTATCTTCTCTCTGTCATCTCTTTCTTTCTCTTGCCCAACCGCCTTCTCTTACCCCATAATTGATTATTTGGAAAAGTTAGTTGTAGGGATATTAATGAGACATACACTGAAAAGTGCTGAGGCTGTCTCACTCAAAGTGAGTGCTGACTCTTCAGGTACATGAGTAAGGACCATGGCAAACTAATTCTTTGAGCCTCCTTAAGTTTTTGTGTGAGTTTGCTCAGTCTAGGATCTTGACTCAATGGCATGTGCAATAAGGCTTTGTTTCTGAATTTAAATCACGTAGAATTACTCCTGAATTCCTGACCCTCACACAGAGTGAGTACTAATTAAATAGTTAAAATTGTTCTCAATCACCCAGTTTCAAAGCTAGAGATAGACAGTAATAAATATGTAGTCTACCTTGTTTGATAACCATTGTTTGGTGGTGTGTAAGCATGTGTGCATGTGAAATAGTTTGGGGATGTAATCTGAAATAATAGATTTAGTCAAAAGAGTGGAAGAATATATTTCATGAAGTACAGGGAGGGAGGCAAGTAAGCTTCAAAACAATAAATTGAAGCTTAAGTGTCACCACAGCTTTGGAAAATTTTGCAAGTGTTTCTATATCCATTCATGTAATTTTCTCGACTATAAATAGAACCCTCCCATAGTTGAATGAATTGAAAACTTCAATTGTATTGGACTGAACTCAGTCTTAGAGACGGGTTAGGCTCTTTCTATTGAAGTTTCCATTAGGACTGGAAAAGAAAAGAAAGTTCTTAAGGTAGCTGAGGGAGGTAAACATAGAAGCCTACAATAAGATATAGAAAATTATAACAGATAATCCTGTATTAGTTCTATATATTTGTTGTTATTAGTATCTAGGAAGGACTTCTAAAGTCAATCTGTTTTTGTAAGCTCACAACTTAACCAATAGCATCTTTAATTAATGACTAAAGATTAAGGGATTTCTTAAATAAAATAGGAAGAAGTAAGTCTATTTAACTTAAATAAAATTTCCTCTAGGAAGTCTTCCTTGGTTCCCTTGCCCTTGACTTAGTATATGATATTCTCTGCTTAGTTCTCTGTGCATTGTGTGACAGTGTTAATTGCCAACTTGAAAATATATAGAATTATCTGGAATCTGAGAATCTGGGGTCAGGGGCTGTGTGAGGTTATCTTGATTCTTTAATTAGGTGGTGGTGGTGGGGAACCATGCACTGCGATTGGCATACTTTCCTCATAAGGGGTTCCTGGACTGTATAAAAGCATGCTAAACAGAAGCATGCTTGTATTTATTCTCCTGTGTCCTGAATTTGGATGCTTGTGAAGAGCTCTTAAAAGTCCTGTTGACTTAAATGATCTGTCACGATATGCTAAAATTAGCCTTTTCTCTATTAAATTGATTTTGCTATAGTATTTTTTATCTGTAAAAATGGAGATACAAATTGTTACCAAGAGTGGGGTCATTGTGATAACTTTAGCATGTGATTTTTCTTTTGGGGTGTCTGAAACTATTTTCTGGAAGTAATATAGAGCAATTTGAAACCCTTGGTAAGAAAACCCTTGGTTTCTATAGGCAGACATTACTAGGTTAATCTGTTATGCAGTTGAAAGGTAAGAATACAGAGCAATATGTAGAGAGTAGACTCCTTGTTCATGAGATTCAGTTCAGAGAGCAATTAAGACTCTCTCAAGGACAGGTTGTGGTGATTTGTGAGAAATTTTGGCCAAGAAACTAGCTCCATTTAACCTATATCCTGAGGACCTTAATTAAATTTAATTTAAATATGACTAAATTTGTTTGATAAAGAAATTGTCAAGACAGGAAATCATTCAAGATGATGATGGGAAGCAGCTTTAATTGGTAAAATAGTAAGTACAACAGAAGAGAATACTCATGTGCTTCATTGGGACAATAGAAAGGTGTCCTGAAGGTACACACCTGCTCTTGCAGGCTCCATCTTTTTAAGTTCTTAGTTCATTCAAAGGAAGAAAGTCTAGGCTGAACAGATTCTCTGACCCTTGTCATGAAGCAGACCAGCGTAAGAGAGAATCTATACATGTTCCAGACATTACATACATATCACAGTTTAGAGTCTTTGAACTTTAAAACTGTTGGAATTCTTAAAGATTACAGGCGCTTTGAAATTGTACTTAGTGAATTGTAATATGTTTGGGAGTCTTGAGCACAATGAGTGGAAGATTACAGTTGAGAAGTGGTGAAGTAGTGTGTTTGTATATCATTGACAAGGGGTGGAGACAATATGGTTGTTATTAATTGTCAATTTGACAGAATCTCAAATCTCCTGCAAACCAGATCAACAGCCATGTTTGTCCAAGATTATCTTGTTTTAACTGAGCTGTGAAGATCTGTCCTATATGTGACATCACTCTATGTGGAGCACAGAGATGTAGGAGTACTAAATGGAAAAGATGACATAAAGAGCTTTATGTTACTTTCACCTCTTCCTGTTTCTGACTGTGGGTGAGATGCAGCTTCAAGTTCCTGCAGCCTTGACTTCTCTGTGATGTACCTTGTGCTGTGGGTTAAAACCCATCCTTTTACCTTTAGAGTCCTTAATCAGAGTATTGTATTACAGCAACAGGAAAGGAAGCTAGGAAACAGCATTCTAAATCCTTATTTACCTCTTGTATTTCTGCTCTATCATATATTTTGGATGTTGGAGGAAGTTTATCTAATGATATCAGTATATCTTGGCACAAGTAGATGACTGCATAGTATCTGAGCAATTCTATATTAGATAGACTGAATTAAAATTTGAAAGATTCCTTTATTATTTACATCATATACAGTTTTCACTTTAATCATTTGTCATTCTGTCCTAGATCTCTATCTAATAATAGGCATGAATGTTTATCTTTTACTTGTGTTCTTTACAACTTCAGAATTGAAAGGTGAAGACAAAGAGAAAGCTATATAAACAAATGAGATGAAGTTAACAAGAGCAAAGCATAGCCATTTAAAAGATTTGAGAGCATTCACAAACCTTTGTGAGGCCAGAAAATCAGTTTCAGAACTAAACTTACTAAAATACTGATCAACCCCTGACAGCTCCCATGAAGTCTCCTCTATTTTATACTTCAGAGAAGACTGTATTTTACATGCTGCCTGACACTGATGAAATGTCATAGTTGTCTGACTTCAGGGACACATTGCAAGAGAGGTTCTGGCTTCTACCTTCACAGAAAAATGGTACTATGAAACACGCCAAATGTTCTACAGAGTTAGTTTAAAGAGACAAAATACTCAGTGTCTTAGGGTTTCTATCCCTGTGAAGAGACACCATGATCCCTGCAACTCTTATATAGGAAACCATTTAATTGAGGTGGTAACTTACCATTTCTGAGGTTTAGTCCATTATCATCGTGGGGAGCATGGAGGCATGAAGGCAGACATGGTGCTAGAGAAGGAGCTGCTACATATTGATATGCAGACAAAAGGAAGTAGACTGTGGCACTGGGTGTGGCTTGAGCATATATGAGACCTCAAAGCCCACCCCCACAGTGACATGCTTCCTCCAGTAAAGCCACACATAATCCAACGAGGCCACACCTGTTAATAGTGCCAGTCCCTATGAGCTTATGGTGGCCAATTACATTCTAACCACCACAGATAGCATATTCAGCATAATGATTTGTTGAATTTCAGCCATTTCATGAGGTAACTGCTAATGACCAAGCAGTTATAATTAATATAAGCCTCTATGTGTTTACTTGGGGGATGCAAGTAGGAGAGATTCATCCCAACCACCAGCCAGTCGGGACACAGGAAAACTTCGAACTACAGTCAGGTAGTAAATGAAAAAATATTTACCATAAGAAATAAGTGAGCAAGGCGGTGGTGGCGCATGCCTTTAATCCCAGCACTCGGGAGGCAGAGGCAGGTGGATCTCTGTGAGTTTAAGGCCAGCCTCGTCTCCAAAGCGAGTTCCAGGAAAGGCGCAAAGCTACACAGAGAAACCTTGTCTCAAAAAAAAGAAGAAAAAAAGAAATAAAGAAAGAAAAAGAAAAATAAATAACTGCAGTGAAAAAGCTGACATGTATGAACAGAGAGAACCATATAAAGTATTTTTTAGCCTATAGTTTCTGGATCTACATAATTTGAAACCTATTTAGGCATCTAATTAGCTTATTTTGAGTCCAAAATGAATTCATTTATTACTTTCTCTCTCTCTCTCTTTCATCAGGATTTTCCATTAATGACATTTTTTTCAAGTGTCACAAAACAACACTTGTTCTGCTGTACTGGTATTCTCAGCCATCTTCTACATGTTGGGTCAAGGGCCAAAGTGCTTTGGGTTCCCAAATGTCATCAACAAAGAAAATATATTCACTAAACCAAAGTGAAATGAAAGAAAAATGGATTTTCTCTAAGGGACAAAAGTGATATAAAAAACAACAACCAGTGAGTTTAAAAGCTATAGGTAGGTAGACAAAAGATAGATAGGCATATCTGTGGATACATATGAATTTGTGAAGATGTAACTATATAGATAAAAATGTAGAATTGTTTCTAGAATGATACATCCCTATTCACTACCAGTCTATAAAACTGAGAGCATTGTCAAGGGTTTAATGTAACCAACTTGAACAATTGGCAGTTTCATATTGGAAGAATTGCATAGGAATTTTGTAGAACTTCAGAGTTTTGTACTTTTGAATTAGGAAAACAATCATCTATTTTCATAGTATTGATAATAGTGGTTGTATTTATATTAAGTAGACTCATTTATCGTTTATGGGTGAAGAAGTTTTCAAGCATAATGAATACTGTTACCAATGTTGACTCATGTTGATATATCTCTGTATGATAATTTTTTAAATCATACTTAAATGAGAATTTTGTCAGCTTTGGGCAACCAGGACACATATAATATTATAAAAGCTTTACCATTCATTTATTTTTACAGTGTTGATTTACTTATATATTCCTGAACATGTACCAGCATGTATGTATAAGCAGCAGGTGTGTGTTTGGTGCCCATAGAGGTCTGAAGAATTTGTTTGATTCCCTGGAAATAGTGTTACAGGCAGTTGTGAGGCACTATGGGTGCTGGGAATCAAACCCCAGTCCTTTGCAAGAGCATCAAGTGCTCTAAACTGCTAAGTCATCTCTCTAGTCACTTGGCTAAATATTTGAAAGTTATTAAGGTATGCCCATCCCAGAGTGCCTACAGTGACAAGCTTTCTTGCAATGTTTGCTATTGTCTTAAAATTGGAGAAATTGACTGAACTTCAGATACCTTACCTTCTAAGTGTGGCTGAGCACAGTTTAGGGACTCACTATATGGCTACTTTTATCACAGATGGGAATTGCCACTTGGTCTACTGGCTGCCCACTTATATTTGATGGTTTACCTATGTATTTCAATGTTATAATAGCAAACATGAAAAGAACTAAAAACCAAATCACTGCTTTACAAAGTATGGAAAAACAAGGATTATATATGTAAATGGAGAAATAAATTGGAGAACTAAGGAGGCTTTAAACATAAAACTTTATGTCAAACTACAATCAGATAGCAAGCTTAAATCTATTCGGTTATGATACACCAACTCATCCATGAGAGAATGATGACTTTTGTCGGGCTGTGGCGGCGCATGCCTTTTATCCCTGCACTTGGGAGGCAGAGCCAGGCAGATCTCTGTGAGTTCAAGGCCAGCCTGGTCTCCAAACCAAGTTTCAGGAAAGGCACAAAGCTACACAGAGAAACCCTGTCTCGAAAAACCAAAAGAGAGAGAGAGAGAGAGAGAGAGAGAGAGAGAGAGAGAGAGAGAGAAAGAGAGAAAGAGAGAAAGAGAGAATGATCATTTTTGACCAAGGGATAAAACACAAACTTCATACAAATACTGTCAAAGAATGAAATGATTCAAAAGAGTTGAAACCGAAATATAAAGAAAAGAGTCAAGTACACACAAAAAGTGGAATTTTGGCATTTTATGTTCATAGCTAATTGTCTCTTGGATATTGGTATGTCTGGGTGCTTTGCTTTGCTTATAAATTATTCATACTTTCAAAATAAGCCAAATATTTTTATCCCTTCTGCTTATGAGATTTCTAAGCACTGTTGCTTTCCATCCAGTTGCATGGCTACTCCTATCCTAGCAATCAGTGAACAGAGAAACATCTGCACTGAACACATGTAGTGTACAATGATGGGTAAGTAACATAACTAAAGAAATACTCCAGTTCTAAAAGGCAAACATTCCAATTACTAGTTAGCAGCAGGGTTCCATCAGGGGTTACCATTGCTGGATATCTTCCCAAAGGAAATAGGCACATTAACTAGTCTGTATGCCTCTTGCTGTCTTCTGTCTGGAAGAAAGTATCATCTTTATTCTCTAAGTTTCTTCTTTCTTTCATAGTCTGCTTTTTACCATCCCCCACAGCCACCTTTAAAACTTAAACAAACTTGTCATCTATTTCACTATTTTCATGTGTGTTATGTTCTTCCGAATCTTGGTTGACACCTTAGGCCATCTGAGAAGACAAGCTTTTAAGAAGAGTTTTCCCTACCATTGGCATATAACTATAATCAGAGGTTAAGAGAGACATGCAATGTTTCTTTCTGCAAAGCAAGCAGCCACTTTGTTTCATTGACTACAACCTCCCTACCTTTCAAATCTGTGTGGTTCCCTAGTACAGGAATCTTAGCCTACTTTGATTGCTGGATGGCATCAGTAGAGCTAAGAATCTGGAGCAAGTCTAGCGATAAGTGAAAAGGTGTGTCAAAATAAGAGACCTATAAGTGAAATGATGTGTCAAAAGAAGAGACTTATTGCTGTGCTGATGTTTTCAGTTTAAAGTTGACTGACTCGTCTAGCCTCACTTTTATTGCCTGTTTTTCTAATGTCATATTCAAGACATCCTTGTCAAGACAATGTAAAGAAGATTGCTCTTATCTTCTCTCTTAGAAGTTTTAGAATTACAGTGTTTTAAATCATATTTAATTCCATTTTGAGTTAATTTTTGTGTCTGGTTTAAGAGGTAAGTTAACCTGAATTTAGTTTATTTTTTATGAGTGTATACACAGTTTTCCAAATGTCATTTGATGATGGGATTGCCTTTTTCCCAGTGTGTATTATTCTGAAAAAAAGTAACTACAATGTGTATTCGGGCTCACCTGTGTATTCTCCATTGTGTCCACTACACAGCAAAAGAAACACATGTCAGGATATAGACAGCCTGGATTTTGGAACAACACATCAATACAAGAGTTAATTACGGAAATATTTGTGGAACTGTGGAGAAATTAGGAGAGGTGGAGGTTACAGAAGACTACTTCCAGAAGCTGGGTAATGAGAGAGTGGAGAAGCATTTACAAGATATTAAAAAGAGATCCATGAACAGGGCTGCAGATATGGTTCAGTGGTTGGAGTGCTGGCTGCTCTTCCAGAGGACCTGGGTTCAATTCCCAGCACCACATGGCAGCTCACAACTGTCTGTAACTCCTGTTCCAGGAAATCTTACACTCTCATACAGACATACATGCAGGCATAATACCTGTACACGAAATACAAATAAATAGATTATTTTAAGAAAAGAGATCCATAATCATAAATGTGTATATTTGATTACTGGATAGTTTTGCAACTACATAAATTAACATTTATCTCAGAAAAAAATAACACAAATGATATTAAAAAAAAAAACAAAGGAATTCATGGCTATAAATTAAACTAGAAAATTACAAACATTAATTTAGAAAAATAAGAATTAATAGAGAAATTAAATTAAGAAATTTTGATAAAGGGAAAAACTATTAAGTAACTTGAAGAAAAATGTATATTACATAAAACTTGGCCTTTAGTTTAAATAAATGTGTACCAAAAAAGGAAAACTTTTAACACCACAAAGGTACTGGCTAAGAGTTTTATCATTTCTATGTAAAAATACTGCATAGTGAAACTTATTTATTTATTTATTGTGGCTGAGAGACCCATACATGATTGATAATTACTCTACCACTGGCCCATATCCCTAGGCCTGCATGATTGACTGTTCATATACAAGCTAAAACGATCAGTCTTCTAAAGACCAGAGTAGAGTGGTGATCCTCAGCAGCTGGGGTGGGAAAAGAAGTGGACAAATAGATACTCAGGTCAAGGAAATCATAGTTAATAAGGTTTGTACATTTCAGTATGTAAGCATACATTCCAAGCACTTTTTTTTTTTTTTTTTTTTTTTTTTTTTTTTTTTTTTTTTTTTTTTGGTTTTTCGAGACAAGGTTTCTCTGTGTAGCTTTGCGCCTTTCCTGGAACTCACTTGGTAGCCCAGGCTGGCCTCGAACTCACAAAGATCCGCCTGGCTCTGCCTCCCGAGTGCTGGGATTAAAGGCGTGCGCCACCACCGCCCGGCTTTTTTTTAAACTTTTTTTTCCCGATGATTGATCGATTAATTGAATGATCGATTTATTGGTTGATCGGTGTTCTGCAGTTTAGACTCATTCATTCACCATTAGATTCATTCATGAGACGCTGACGTCACACACAGCCCTAACCTGCACGCTCGGGGACTCGAACCTGCCACCTCGGGGACAACAAGCGCTGCGCCCAACCTCTGAGCCTCTGCTCCGAGGCTCAGGCTCTCCAAGCACTTTTATCATGAACAGAATTCTATGTTAAATTCTTTGAGGTGAAGCATATATTAATTATATGACTGAATTATTCTGAATTGTACTCACAATCATGAAATTACATCATATCAATTTATGCAATTATAATTTGTTAATTATCTATGAAAAAGAAATGGTGACTTTGTTGATAACTCAGTGAAGTAAAATTGAGCTTTGAATTGCTTAAAATTTAATCTCTTTTTTTTCCCTGTAGTTTTTAAGATACAGACTTATAGAACAGACTGGGATTAAACACAGTAGATTGCCTAGTGGCTGAGAATTGCCTTGAATGGATCTCATTGCTCGTGTCTGCTAAGCTCTGGAATTAGAGGTATGTATTACCCTATCTAGCTTCAAATAATTTTTGTTTAAAAGCTTAACTAAAAGTGTACCATCCATTTGAATTACCAAATAAGTTAACAGTTCAGTTTCTCAGTTTTCCTTATCTTTGAAATAATAGGTGAAATGAGATAACTTCTAAAGGTCCTTCCAAACATAACATGTCTGTGACATCAATTTGCCATGAGTTTTATTGAAAGGACCTTTCAAAACCAATTATTCCCAGTAAGTACTTTCTTGATTATTGTGCAATCTAGGTGATACATAAAGCAGGTAAAGATAACAATTCTGTTTCTAGTACTGGAAAACATTATCTTCCGCCATTTAAATTGAACTTAAATGCTAGCCAAAAGACAAGGCCTGGGAAGTCAATGTGTGCTCTGTGGGACTACCAGGAAAGATGTAAGAATCACACTTGGCCTTATGACATTAATAAGCCATTTGCCTACAGCACAGAGGAACTAGATCCCTTAGTTCATCCAAAATGTTAACCTCTGCCTTTTGTTTTCTCTTTTTGTGTGTTTGTGTATGGTGTGGGTATTTGTGTATTTGTGTTCACATGTGTAGGTATGTGGAAGCCTGAAGTTAATGTAGAGAATCTTGAGGTAGATCCCTCTTCCACCTTAGTCTTTTGAGGCAGGGAATCTTAATTACATCAACCATTCTCCAATATAGGGAATTCCACTAGTGAGCTTGCTCACTGGGTCTGATATCTGCCTTTCAAGATAGCAATCAAGACATCTTGCCTTGATCACTGCCATGTGTGTGGGCTCTGGGGAACCAAACACTGGTTCTCATACATGCCCAGCAAACACTTAAAGCACTGAGCCATCTCGTCCTTGTTCATTTCTTTCATACCATCATAGTATTAATTATATCAGTTTAATGACTACATAATATGGTATTGAATAGCTATATCATAGTCAAGTCAACCTATTGCATACTTTATATTTACATTCTAGTAAGTGCTAGTGCATTATCAGAGATACTTTTGTTTTATTTCCTAGTTATTATTTGTCCCAGCTAAAATTGAGAATGTTCAAATTTTCTACCATTATTAATAATCACTCTATACCAATGCGTTCTAAGTCAAGATGTCAATATAGTTGTATTGCCTTGGAGTCTCTCTGGCAGGCACCTCACTGTATCATGCATATCTTACTGTTATAGAAAATTTAGTTATTCCCAGTGTTGTCTTATGGGACTTTCCTAATTGCTCCAAATAACAATTGAAGAAATGATATCAGAATCCTGTGTTTATTTGCTAGAAACAGAGTAGTTAATCTTTAATCTGTACCATCAAAGGATAAAGAATCAGGGCTGAAGAGATGTTGAAGGTTAAAAACACTTGCTGATCTAGCAGAGGATAGGAGCTCGGTTACCAACAAAAGTGACAGTATTTGACAACCACCTTGTAACTCCAGCTCCTAGGAAAATAACACTTGTGGCCTCTGTAGGTATCTGCACACACACAAACACACACACACACACACACACACACACACACACACACACACACACTCACACACATATATACCAACTTTTCCACACATATATAAACATTTTAATAAAAGTAGATAGGATATACTTTTTAAAATAAAAGACACATAAACTAGAACATAGACTGATTTTTCTGGAATATTTTTGACATATTGTACTATTAATATAAGTCACACTGAAAGAATATGCACATTTCATAATCTCATTTTGTTTTAATACATATTTCAACATTTAGCAATTTTCAGTAAGAGAAGTATACAGGAATCATTCCATTACACTAACAGAATGATTAAAAAAGACACAGCTAACTATTTCAGGAGCATAGACACAGAAGAGAGACATACCTTGGAACAATCAGAAGCAAACTAGGGGCCAGTGAGATGGCTGAGTAGGTAAAGGTGCTTACTGACAAGCCTGACAATCTGAGTTTGATCCCCTGAACCAAAATGGTAAAAACTGAGAACCAGCTCCTACCAGTCGTCCTGTGTCCCCCATATACAAGCTGCATCATGTGCACATACGTACATATATGCATACATACATGTGCAGATAAGCAGACATAATAAACAAATAAATAAAAATTCAAAAGCAAATTAGAAAAAAACATAATTTCTTTTATGTGTTGTTGAGATTATATCCTTCCCTCATGCATCTTTTCATTCAGTCTTTCATTCCTGTAATGATATGATTATTCCAAATATGATGAGAAAAATTTTGAGAGCAATGTAAAAATGCTAGACAAAGCAATGTGATCCACTTTTCAAATGATTTAAATCTTCATTGGAATTACTGTTCAATATGATTATCTTAGGAAATAGCTAATTAATAAGTGCCTTTATGTGACCAATATGTCATTTTAAAACTGAAAACTGCATGTAGAGTTTTAAGAATGTTTCTTCCTAGACATAGTAATGCATTAGAAATTAGACATCTCTGGGAATATTGATATCTCTCTGAAGGATTCATTGTAACTCCCAAGTAGAAAGTTTTACTCATCGCTTCAAAGACCAACCACTTCTTGCTAAATATGCTGTGGCAAATGGTCTTTTATTTAAGTATTAAACACACTTTGGACATTCTAGAACTCTGTTGCCTGTCATATATACTATAAGAACAATAACAAAATGTCATAAAAATCCCAAGGCATCTCCGTTAAGCTCTGTAATCTAAAGCTTCCTTAAAATTTTCAGAAGGACTGCTAGCCTTTGTAACCACACTATTACAGGGGTCACTATGCACTTGTAATTTTATTTCCCAAATCTATTCCCTCACTCAAGTAAGTATACAATGGCGGAACCTTCAAACTTTACTTAAAAATAGTAGCCTAGGTTTCACACTGTTTAGCAACGTTCAAAAGCGATCCACAGCATTTGACAGAACAGGAAACACTCTCCTTGGCTAACGACCTGTTTCTTCTCCACTCTTAATTATCTAATCCATTCCCCCCTCCCCTTTTTTTTTTTGCTCTCCTCAACTTATTCCTAAATGCTTTCATTCCTTAGACTAAAGATAGAGTTGGGAAACTTTTGCTTATGCTATATAGATGATTTCCATTTCTTATTATATCATGACAGCCCCTGCTGCTCTCTTTTTCTACATGAATTAAAAACACGCTCCTACACAATCCATATCATTTGAAGTCTTGTCTGTTGTTTTTTTTTTTTCCAAATTTATTCCTAGGGCTTAAAAAGTTTAACATACATTATTGAAGGAGGGGTTTTTAAGTTACAAAAGCAAAGGGTAGAAAGCCCATAAAGTGTCATATATTCCTTCCAAATCTTCCCCATGAGAGTGACTCATTTGTATTAGCTGGTGAGCTAAGCCAATGCACCCTTACTAGCTGGAGTCTCCGGTTTACATTGCAATCGCTGTTAGTGCTCTGCCTTCTGTGACTTGACTAATGTATGGTGACACCATTAAAATGCTATACAAGAGAATTCACAGACCATATATTCCCTGCGCTTCCCCTTTTCTTTCTCCCTTCTACCTCTCTAACTGGTAGCCACTGACCTTGACTGACCACAGTTATATCTCTTCAGAGTATCACACAGTTCCAATCGTACAGTCTTTTTCAATTTGCCACTTTTTAGTTTAGCAATATGAACTTAGGGATCCTTCATGTTTTCGTGGGTTTCATGTTTCATTTCTTTTCAGCGTGGCCTAGTAATCCAATTGTCTGGATGCACTTACATTTATTTCTTCTCTCAAAAACTGCTTGTCTATTTCCAAGCTTCAGCAGATATGCTAAATGGTGGAGGTTTTTGTATGGACATCAATTTTCAACCAAGGAGTATGATAGCTCAGTTGATAATAAGACAATATTCAGCTTTCTGAAAATTTACCTAATTATTTTCTTTCTTTCTTTTATTTATTTAACATATTTTATTGCATCTAATTACTTCGTGTCTCTGTGTGTGTCTGTGCTTGTGTGTATGTGTGTGAGTGTATGTATGTGTGTGTGTGTCTTTGTGACTGGGTGCATGTTTGTGTGTGTGTCTGTGTGTGACATGTCTATTCGTCTCTGTGTGTATGTGTCTGTGTCTCTCTGTGTGTGATGTCTGTGTGACTCTGCGTGTGTGTGTGTGTGTGTGTGTGTGTCTGTATGTTGACATGCACATGATATGATGTACTTGTGGAGGTCAGAGAACAGTGTAGGGGAGGTGCTTCTGTCCTTCAGTCATCATTATCCTGGAGCGACTTTAGCTTGTCAGGCTTGGCAACATGCACTTTTAATCCACTGAGCTCTCACTGACTCAAAAGTGTGACTGACTATGAGAATCTTAAATTTTTAATGAAGTTCGAGTTATTGATTTTGTCATGAACTTGCCTCTAAAAAACCACTACCAACCCGAGGTCATGAGTACATGTTCTCTTTTTTTTCATCTACTTTATAGTTTCAGATTTTTGTGTTAGTACTCTGGTTCATTTTAAGGCCACTGTTTATAAGGGTGTGTTTATTCCTTTGCATGAGAATATCTATGTCTGTACCATCTATTAAATAGACTTCAATTTCTATAATGTTACACTAAATTATAACTTTTCTTTCCTCAATACCATCGTGAAGTTGTCACAGGAGCATTAGAATCAGTATTGACAACTAGTGGTGTGAGTTCAAAGACCTTGTTCTACTACTTCAGTATTGTTCTGGCCATTCTTGTTCATTTTCTCTTCAATTTTCATGGGGTTATTATTATTTCTACTGTTAACAATGACATTAAAAAACATTCATTATTCATTTTCTTCTTTGGTTCCCCAATACAAACAGAATTCTCTCTTTCTGTGAGACATCTCTGAAATCTGAACTTACTTTATTATCGTTGATTCATTTTCAAAGTTTTTCCTAGAATTAGGCATCCTTCTCTATACTTTAGTCTTTATCTATCTTTCTACAGCACCTCAAAGATTCTTTAACAGATGTTTATTTTTTAAGTGAGAAAGCAGTTTCCTTAGTTAAGAACATTTATTGCAACCCACAGAACATAAAATGTTCAGTGAGTTTTAGTAAGTTCATGTTCCGTGTAGCCATGATTTCAATCAAGAAAATTTGAGCTCTCCAGAGATTGCTGACACCCACTTCCAGTCAATCCTCATCTCTCAGAGCAAGCCACGGTCATACTTATGTAATAATGGATTTGTTTGATTTTTCTTGAATTCCATTGGCATGGTTTTATGTAGTTAGACACCTTTTGGAGTCTAAATTTTTCTTCAGCGTGTTTTTGAGATCCATTCACATTGCCACATGTAAAGCTCAGCTACAAATTTACTGGTTTCATTAGTGAGCAGTGTTCCATTGTGTGCATTTATCATTACCTAATCCATTGTCCCTGAGTGTTTGGATTATATTGATTTTGTCTACAATAAATAGTGTTGATGCACATTCCTGTATAATTTAAATTTCTCAGAGGTAAAAAACCTAAGAGTCGAATTCTGCTTAGACATTTTTTGGTTGTTATTTAACAATATAAAAAGTTTTCAGAGACTTTGCCAAAGTGATTGTACATTTTACACTCCCACGAGTTGAGAAATTTTGGAGTGCACCAGTCGCTCCCCTATCCTCTTTTCCTGTCATTAGTCCTTGTAGTTTTTGACATCCAGTGGGTGTTTAATGGTGTCTCACTATGGCTGTCAGAATGACAATTTAAAAATTAGATGACTTCATGCCATTCCCTCTTTGAACACCTCAAGTGACTTGTTAGTTTCTTGCTGCTTTATAAATGAAAGATCCTTATTACCATACAGCTGTTCTCAAACCCTTGATATACACGCACATGTGTCCATACATCTGGCATCATGTTTGTCTGATTACTAACTCTATTGTTTTGTCTTCTATGTCTGAACTAAGGTTGTCTGAATTCACAGTGCTCTCCCATCTCTCAGAGCCATAATAAACATCCCTTCTTTTCATTTGTCCACAACAACCTTCGTTTGCTTGTTTGTTTTTGAAGCAGAGTCTCACTGTGTAGCCTTGGCTGACCTGGAACTTGCTATGTAGATCAGCTGATCTTGAACTCACGGAGATCTTCCTCCTCTGCCCCTCACGTGCTGGGATTAGAGGTGTGCCACCATTCCTGGCTAGGATAATATATTTTATTTGACAAGTTCAAGTGGCCTTTCTCTCTAACCTTACTCCATTTCTCTATGTAAAGCTAGATTCTTCTTGTGTTTTTTACAGGATATGTTTTAACTCAAGTCCTCCTTTTTTATTTTAAATTTTATAGGTTTATAACTATTTTATATAAATGCCTTTACTGCAGACTATGATATCCCTAAGAGCAGAATATATGGTTGGGTGATTAGTCATTTCATCCTAAACTCAAGGACTGTAATCATCAATCAAAACGTTTCACAAAATAAAGAAAGGAACATGGTTGCTATCATCAGTATTCTCCATTATAGGAAATGTTTCCTTGTGTTTTACAAAGGATGAAGGAAGAAATATTTTTCATCACATATTTAATTTCTCAATATTGGCTCTAGAGCTAATTAAGAAAAAAAGCTTTTTGCACACTTTCCAACATTTTAAAAAGTAGTTGATATAAGCTTTGTGTGAAAGAACATTGACTAACTTAAAATTAATACTATAGATGAAGCCATGTGTTAAAAATTTTTAGAGATAATTAGATCATGTTGAATAAGAGGACTCATAATAATTTACTGAATTATGGCTTTAAGTTTTAGATACTTGATATATCATCTCTATCTTGTAAGTTACAACCTAAATTGTTACTTTCATGATGTTTATAATATTTAATTTAAAAAAAACTTAATTTTTATTTAGCAATTTATTTGTCAGAATTTATAATAAAGTTTTATGGAAATATCAATTTTTAATCTCCTACAAAGCTTAATACATAGTTTTTTTTATAAAATATATTATCTGAGTAAATATATCAGTGACTTGTTTAAATACCTATACTCTGATATAAGCCGATCCCATGGGCTGCATAAATCTATGAATTTTTCTCCTCCCATGTTATACTTCTAAAACAAAAGATTACAATGCTAGATACAAAATTTCTAGATATACTTACCTAGGACTAACCAAAGAAAGAGCTTTGGTTATGAAACTTTCATACTGGGCTGGACAATCAAATGCAGTAGATGCTCTCAAAGTGAGGTTTGTGGTGTGTGGAAGCCATTTAACAATTGTGAACTGGGGATAGTAAGCCAATGCACTTTATACATGAAGCCCTCCTCATTGTCCCTGGGAACTTCTCTATGTGCCATATGAGCCCTCAAATGGAGGCTCATACAGCATAGTCTGCTTTGGGCTACTGCTTACTGGAACCCAGACTCAGGCTATAACAATCATGCTCCTATTATAGGAATTGGGAACTGGCATGGAGAAATACCTACCAGTCTGCGCTGAACATCAAAATAGGACAATAAATATAGAGCTCGGTGGTGAGAATGCCAATTTTGTAAAAGTAGGTCATCAGAGAAAACAGAAAAAATAAGAATGATATGCCAGTTCCTACCCTGCTTTTATGTTGCCATAGTGTCCACATCTTTCTAATATCATACATGCTAATCAGCATACAGACATGGCTATTATGTTTGTTTCTAAAAAATAACAGCTTAATTCCATTTTCTGTTTGTGATTTCTTCTTTTCAGTGGTATATGCCACCTGATAAGAATCGTGTCCAGAACACAGAAAATATTCAACAAATAATTGTAAAATAAATGAGTAAGTATTGGCCTCAAATTTGGCTCATTTCAAAAACATCAGATTTACTCCAAGGATATGCATTTTGCCATAGATGTATTGTCCCATTTCTACACTGTCTTTAAAAAACTCATAAATAACTGGATCTTAAAGAATTTTAATAAAAGAAATAGTTATGATGGGAAATGAAGCAAAGCAATATTATATATACATTCAGAAATGATCTAAAATATTCAGGGCAATATGTCAACTAAATTCTTGGTTCATATATTGAAATATATTTGTGGTTGACAAACCAAAGTAAAATGTTATTAAAAACTATGACAAAATGCATTTACATATTAAATTACTCCTTGCACATATGACTTTAAATAAGCAGAAACAAGATTAGACCAAACACCAAAAATTGAGTCTGTTGGTACAGTATATAATATGTAAGTTGAGGAGTGTTATTTAATTCAAATATAAATTTGTCAGCAAGAACAAAAAACATATTATCAGGAATATTAAAATGAACACGACTTTTGCACTGAATGTGCTCACAATCTGTGATTCAGTCGCTTTCTCTTCTGGGATCTAATTATACCTACTTTCAAATTTAAGTAAATAAATACAAAAATGATAAAAAAA
>CABHPR010146490.1:0-40074 GCA_902168415.1 Peromyscus melanophrys
TCATCACTGGCAGCATCCTCTGCTCTCCCAGACTTGGTACTCAGGTCCATACCCTCTGCACCCAACTCCAGCTGCATCAGGAGCCCTGCTTTTAAATTTTCACTTCACAGCCACACCAGGGGTTCTCAGACTCAGAGTGGACATGACATGTGCCACCAGGGAGGCCTGTCCTACATGGCCTAGCCCAGAGGTTCTGACTCCACTGACCTGAGGCAGGCAGCACGGAATCTACATCTCCACGGGGGTCCTTAGGGGGTAGTGGGGGTGCACAGATCACACCTGGACAACCAGAGACTTGTTCTGTTTCATAAGCAGAGCAGCCAAGATGTAGAAGCCAGATGCTTTGTGGCTAAATTGGAGAACCAGATAGGTTGTACTCAACAGTTCTGCAATGGATGGTCCCGTGCACTTTTGGGGACCTCCTGATACCCAGCTCCCAATATTGAGACGTTGGTCCTCTGAAGCCTACTCCATTGAAATCAGGACATCTCTTCAGATGGCTCCAGCTCTGGGGTGCTCCTCACTGCAGATCTTTCCCAGGCCCCTCTAATCGCTGGAAGAATGCTTTAATGAGGCTTCTGGCCTCTGAGCAGGGCCCAGCTGTCTCCTGGAACATCACTTACCTCTCAAACACAGAATAATGGGATGACAACTTGTTTCAGGACACTCCCAAGCCCAGCTTCACAGGTGGCCCTTCAAGTCCCACAGAGACCCCAGATCAACAATGAATATGATGAGGGTGATGTGGACAGGAAGGCCATTCCAGTGTGAATGGGGGTGGAGGACAGGCACACAGTCAGGTTTCCAGCCTGTGTTAGGACTCTCTCCTCTGCACATCACCACGGGACATGGCTCCATTGCTTCTGCATAGCTGTATCTGTGCTGTAATCTTTCCCAGTGGGTTCGGGAAATAAAGGATCACAAAGCATACCCGTATCCCATGAATGGGTTCATTTCCAGAGGCAGCCCTCACCCCTCACCTGAGAAATAATGGGGAGCATTACGATTTCAAATGTCACATGGACATGTATGACTGTCACAGCTGTACACCTCTATCTTCACTTGCTGTGGACGAGTGCTCACATTAAGCCTAGTTTCCGCGATACATGTTACAGGAGGCACAAAGGGACAACGTTAAGACTGCATCAGAGTATGGGGCTTTTCCCAGGCATCAGATTAACAGCTACAAATAAGGAAAATGTTGCACATTTCTACCCTGTCTTAGTCAAACAAAAACCCAAACAAACAAACAAACAAAACTCTGTTTCCTCAAGATTGCAAAACAGTTCAAGAAACGCTCTTTAGAAAACACACAGGATTCACTAAGGCTGTAAGTTTATCAGACAAGGAGTCCTTGTGAGCCCTGCTTTGTCACCGAGGGTACAGCTACTGTGCCACACAACAGAGATGGACAGCAGTGCATAAGCAAAGCGCTGGTGCTTATCCTTACAATGCTGGCCACACACCATGTTTCCTGGAGAACTGGAATAAGCTCAGATTTCATCTGAAAGGAAAAACAGTTCCTGGTGGAACACACTCAGATTAAATTGCTACAATTCTTGCTCTGGTACACTATTTCTGGAAGCATTTCCCCGTGTCTGAATAGTGCAGATATAACCAGATCCTGCAAACACATACATGCTTGTCAAACATGCAATTTGCTTGTCAAACACGCACACTGGAACATTCTGAGGCAATGCACACCTGAGCTTATTTACAGGACAGGCAAAAATGTGAAATTTTGTTATTTATAAGCTATAAAAATGTATATTAGTTTTTTTTATAAATATTTGAAAACTATTATATATTCACATAGGCTTTACCATTGGGGATCATGTTCAATGACTTGCCCAGTAAAAAGCTAACTAGTAAATTGCTCAATATAAATATTAAACTCTAAAATATACCTTTCCATTTATTAATAATATGTGTACATAGATCTCTTGATATTTGGGTTCTGATATTTGGGCTTCATAATGCCCTTACCCGTGGAAACATATAACTTTCTGAGTAACTTCAGAGGTTTAAGCCTCTAACAAAGACGGACTTAAGGAAAAAATTGATCCAGAGCGCACTGAACCCTGTTCCTAAGGATGGCTCATATAGTCCAGGGTAGGGATTATATTCCTTTCCATATCTGGTATTTCTGACCAACAAAACATACGTAAAATTGTATGCTCTTACTTTTTTTTCAAATAATGTCACCTCAACAGTAAAGAACATTAAAATGCCATTGGTCCTCCCCAAAAGAACTGCCTTATGAAAGCAGAAGACCCAATGTCTAGATATCTAAAGCCGCTCGTACATAGAACCCAACTCCGCTCTTCCCACTGCCCAGTGGAGCTCTGTGCACCACCATGACAGTTCCTTCGGCACCTTCTCCCAATGTATCAAATATGTGACCTTGGCACACACTGCCACACCACCTGGAGATCTGAGCTAGGACTCTGTCAGTCTTGGCCACCTGTCCTGCTCTGCTGACCACTCGCCCAGGCCCATAGAATCCCCTTACCTCCGAACAAAGCAGCCCTGTAGGGTCAAGAGGATCGAGTTGGGTGTGGGAGCCAGACAGATGGTTACTCTCCCCGTTTAGAGAAGATGAAATGCTAACAGAGAAAAATTAGAGTGATGTTTTGTTCTCAACCGAAAGAGGCCACCCATCCCATTGGCCTGGGGTGGGAACCACGTGATATCACCCAGGCACATGTGACCTACTTTTCACCCAGCTCCCCTTGTGCCCTTGGAGGGGCACCCAGCACTCATGGCTGTCATTTCAATGGCTCCTGCCCCCAACAGGACTGAACAAGCCAGTGTGCCTGCAGGACATGTACATAGCAGCTCAGCCTGAAATGGGGAGGGGGTTGGCTAGCATTAATCCAGACACAGCTTTTCGCATTAGACATTGCCATTGTGCTGAACATCCATGTGCAGTGTGGGCAGAGGCAGATCCCTAGACATTGACAATGGGGATGCCTTGAATTGACTAGAGACACACTTGCAAATTCTAAAGGGACCAGGTGAACAGTACCCAACTCACCTGGGTTAGGTACCCGAAATGATAGACTAGAAATTCTTGCCTTCCCTATTTTTAATTAATTGTAGTCAGCACTGAGAAGCAAGCCTATCACTCAGAAGTGGATGAGCATGCTAAGTCATTTAAGGGGGTCTGGACGTGGGTTGTGATATGCACAGGCAGGATGAAGGGACCAACTCAGGACCCCCAGGCTCAAGTACTTGATACCTAAATGGAGGAGTAACATGCATATTGGCCACCATCAAACTGAGCATTTCTGCTACCAAGCAGGAGAGAGCAGCTATCCCATGATACTTGATTACTGATGTGTTAACTTTATCTAGCTACTTATACAGTAATGAGGAGATTAATGACCAAAACACAAGCAAGCATATATGAGAAGAACAGGAGGAACTAAGGAACTATGGGCTGTACCAGAAGGCAGACTATACAGTGGAAGGAGCTGGTCACTTTAAGCACAGAAACTGCTAGTAACTCTGCAATGCCCACCACAGCACAGAAAAGAAAGGGGAGTCCCAACGCCTCACAATGTAAATAATATAAGCAATGGATATCCAGTATAGAGAAATAACATAATGAAATGCTCCCCAGAAAATTCAACCTGGATCTGCAATCTGGGAGGTGTACTACCCAGGTTCCATCACGGTGTCTTTTAAACAAAATAGAACAAACTGCCCACATTTGTCCTCTTTTTTGCATTTAGTATTACATAGTAAATACTTTAAGTTAAGGCACTTAGGTTTAGGCAATAGTAACAAATTCCTGATATTTCACTTTATGAATAAGATTTCAGGTACTCTGTTTTATGTTTTAGTATGTAGAACTATAATGAGTCTACAATAGTTGAGTGTGCCAGACATTTTGAGTTGGTATACTAAACAATGTTGTAGTAATATTGCTAAAGTTTGGGGCATATGTTTACCCTCAAATACATATGTTGAAGATCAATCTCCAAGCTAGATGTGAATGGTGCATATCTTAAATCCAGCACTCAGGAGGTAGAGGCAGCCAGATCTTTGTGAGTTCAAGACTAGCCTGGTCTACAGCAAGTTCCAGGCCAGCCAGGACTATATAGTGAGACCCCATCTTTAAGAAAACAAAACCAAGAAAGATAGCGAGATCAATCTCTACCATGACAGTATCGGGGCCTGTGAAGGTGACGAGGCTGCGACCTCCATCTACTAGCCAACTAGTGTCTCACAAGAGGCTCAGGGAGACCAGTTTGGCTCTCTTGCCAGGTGGTCCTCCTGTCACACAGAAACACAGTATTTGTTTCTCCAAAGGAAGCAGTGTCCAAGGAGGCTCCAGACTGGAAGCAGCTGCATCCTTACTAGACTCCAGACTGGAAGCAGCTGCATCCCTACCAGACTCCAGACTGGAAGCAGCTGCATCCCTACCAGACATCAGCAGACTTTCTGGCATCTTGATCTTGAGCTTCCAGCCTCTAGAACTGTAGTAGATTTATGTGGGCGTCACTTATCTAGTCCTGGGAATGAGCCCCCTTTGTCTTGTGACCTCTCCGCCATGTACATTTACAGCATATAATTTCTGGGTCAAAAATACATAAATTACATCAGGTATGCACGCCTGCAATCCCAGCACTCAGACTTGCTGGTACAGGAGCCTGCATGGTCATACATTCAGGGAACGTGTGCCTGGGAAAGACAATGGACCTTCACACAGGGCACAGCAAGTCCTAGAGGTATATGCTCTGGGAAGTGCAGGGACGTGGCTGTAGGAATCAGGGACTTCAGGAGCTTGTCACACCAACCGTCCCAGATCTGAGGCCTCTCTGGTGGGTGAGCCTATTAGGATCAGTCTCCTCTGGGTAGAGGCAGAAGAGGAAGCTCTTCATCTCACCTGGGAATTAAGGCACACGGCAGTGGGAAGCCTAGCCAACACAGGACACTGGCCCAGCAGAGGGCATGTTGTAGAACACTGACCTCCAGGCACAGCATGGTCCTTAACATCTTGAAATCAGAATATCTATGGTTATCTCTATGGAACCTTTACAAGATCCACAAAATCAGGCCCTTTAACACCCCCTCCTAGAAGAAGTGGAAAGCTCACTGGGTCCCTTTCCTCCCCAAGGGTATATAAGTATTCCACCCCAGTAATTGCTGGGGTGGGGTGGGAGGTATACGGAGAAAGTCTTCAGTGGTATATAGCTGCCTGCCCGTAATTTCCCCTTGCTCCTGTAAGTAACTTCTGACCTGTGCTGTTGTAAGTAATCCCAATAAACTCATTAGTTCACCAAGGTACAACTGTATCAGGTCATTCCTTTGGTCTGTCATTGCCCTGGGATCGGGGATGAACTGAAATAAACTCTTCAGAGAAAGTCCCATGACACAGATGAGATGGTTTTGTTCCTTCTTGATGTACAGCCATACCCGGCACCCTGACCAGTATAATTCATTCTCTGCAAACCCCCCTCTCACCTTGACCAGCAACTGATAACTCTGCTGCCCAGCTCTGCCTGGCCCAGCAAAGGCCAATCCAAGAAGTTCCCTGGGGGACCGGAAGGGTCCCAAAGTGGGGGTGTAGGCCAGGACTGAGGAACAGAGAGGGTGGCTTGGAGACTGGTTGAGTGGGAGAAATGTTGTGGAGAGCAGAGTGATTCCCCAAGTACTAAGCCTCCAGTCAGTTGCTCTGTGACTCCACTACCACCTGCGGACAAGACCTAGGTGCTTACTTGTCCCCACTGTCTGTGCACTGAGCCCCTTTACTGCTGCAGGGCCCTTTCTAACCCTCTTCAGGGAGCTCTCATGGGGCTTCAGCCGAACATGCAAGTCAGGCCTGCAGTGAGCCTGGGGAGGAGGCACTAAGGGAATAGAGAAGGTGACCCTGAACCCTTACCTCCCTCACTGTCATTTGCTTTCCAGAACTCATAATGTCCATCCAAAGTTGCAATGAGGGGCAGAAACCTCTCTTTACAGCCATGTACCCAACCAGAAAGCACTAGCCATGTCGTCAGAAAGCAATATGGATGCTAATGAACAATCCAAAATAAATAATTCTTTTTACCATAGTAATCAGAAAGCACCCGCCCTTTTTACTATCCATATCACCAGAAAGCATTATGGATGATAATGAACAAAAAAAAATAATTCTTCCTGCCACAGTATCAGAAAGAAGAAAAGGAGACTAAAACCCCACGGCGGTCATCAGTATCCCAGCACAGCTGCTGTTCTCCATTCCCTAGACCTGGGCTTGCCTCATGATTCCTGGTTGCTCAGGCCAACTCCAGGAGAGGGGTTCCAGCCTTTGGGGTGACCTGAGGGTATACAGCTCTCCAAAGTATATACAGAACCTCAGGGCCCAGCAGAATGGAGCAGGACAGAACAAAGAACAGTCGCACTGCCAACACGTGTGTTCCCTAACGGTGACCCTGGCTTTGCTTCCACCATGCCTGATGAACAGACAGACAGACAGAGGGGCTTTAGGGCTACTCACCTTCCCCCATAGGCAGGCTCTATGGTTCAAAGCAGGTCCATAGATCCAAATGCTGAAGTGCACTGTTGCTCAGAGCACCATCCACCAAAAATGGAGGTCTCTGGCAGGCAGGGCTGGCTTCTCTGGAGCTCACCTACCTGAAAGAGAAACACAGGGCAGTATGAGCTCTGGGCTCCAAGGCCTTGACCACAGACTGGGCCCTTAGCAGCCTTTCTCCTTCCCATTCAACAGAGCAGCAAATGGCTCTGAAATGGTCACGTCTAAGGCCTACGTGAGAAGGATGTGTACCAGCAGAGATGACCTTAGGGATGATGTCTGAACAGCCCAATAGAGGCAAAGGAACATGAAGAAGGTGTCCATTTCCCAACAGGCATCCCAGAGGAGGTCCTATGAGGAATCTGTATGATTGATCTGCTTAGAATATTTAGCATATATATCTTCTATTTATAATATTTAGTATATACATCATCTACATACAATATCCAGCATATATATCTGCATAGGCACTAAATTTAAAATGGCAGTTATTAGATTACACACTAAGTACATTGCTGGTTTGCTATGTTCACAGTCCACAAATGTAATCTTTATGTACACAGAAGAGGGTGCCAGATCTCATTACAGATGGTTGTGAGCCACCATGTGGGTGCTGGGAATTGAACTCAGGACTTCTGGAAGAGCAGTCAGTGCTCTTAACCTCTGAGCCATCTCTCCAGCCCCGACACAAATGTAATCTTACCAAAATCTTTAACTTCCCCTTTGCAGCAAGGCTACTGGAGCCACCTTCTGCACTGTCTAGTCTTCTCCAGCCTCATGGTAGCCTCAGCCTGTGCTTTTGACTTGTCACTTTCTGAATTTAGGTTTGGTGCCAACACTAGGCATCGATTTCTTGCTGCAAGCACTCACCTCACCATTGCCCTCCCTACTATTTGTTATATATTCTGTGGGTACATATCCATGGCATTCCCAGGTGAGTGGTAGGGACATCTAAAAGGCTTACATACAACAGCATCCTATGCTTGGACCTGTGAGATCAATGCACCAAGAGTGATCACTGCCCAGGCTGTGTTTGCCTTTCCCAGAGCTGTCCAGATAATCAGTTTTGGGAGGCTGTCTCCAGCAGGTGTGTGTTACTCACCCAGAGCATAAAGTTCCAAGCCAAATAAAAAGAAAATACTGGTGCAACGGGATTCCATGCCAGCCAAGGTTGAAGGAAGCCTACCCCACCCTTCTTCACAAGTTCTATACCTGGACAGCTGCTGCACAAATATGGCATTGAGCTTTGAGTGCCATGGTGTGGAGCTGGGCCCTTGAAGTTAGTGTGTGTGAGATACCAAGGTCATTTGAATTTATATGTAGTATATGAACTAAGGCAATGCTTTAAAAAAGTTAAACAAGGGGGTAGAGAGATGCATCAGCAGGTAAGGTGTCTGCTTTACAATCGTGAAGACATGAGTTCAGCCCCAAGCACCTGTGTATAAAGCAAAATGCAGCGGCACACACTTAAAATCCCAGAGCTGGGAAAGCAGAGGCAGGAGAATTCCTGGGATTGTTGGCCAGCTAGTCTAGCCAGACTGGTAAGTTTTAGTGAAAGACTGTCTCAAAAAATAGGATGGAGGGCAACTGAGGAACAGACCTAATATCAATCTCTGACCACTGCATGCACATACATATGTACTTGTACACACTATGAACATAAACACACACACACACACACACACACACACACACACCACCACCACCACCACCAACAACAACAACAACAACAACAACAACAACAAAATAAGAGTTGGATATAGTATTTTCCACCTGTAATCCCAGCACTTGGGAAGCTGCAGCAGGAGAATCACCAATTCAAGGCTAGCCTACATACAATACATAGTTAAGACCTTCATTCAAAAATCCAAGGGCTAGGGACATAGAGCAATGGTCGAGTATTTGCCTAGCATTCACAAAACCCTGGGTTTGATCTCCAAAACCATACACAGGGCTGGGAACCAAAGAGATCTCCTATCAACTATTGCAATATTAGCCTGTATTCATCTTTAGCCTCTCCCACCCTCAGAGCTACACGGATATGACACTGGTGATTAAAAGGGCATAACCCTGTATGTAACCACGCAAAGAGGCAGCTGGAGCTGTGGAACCAGAACCGGAACCTGCAAGTGGGTGAATGAGGCAGTGCAGGGAAGGAAAGTGGAGCTGAAGCCGTGAGTGGTGACCACACAGCCCTGCTCAGGCAGCATGCTCAGGTGTGCTGCAGTAACTACAACAGTAATGTCCCAGGGGTCACAGTGAAGCCTCTGAGAGAGAATACAGCCCAGTCCGCCCTTGATCCTCTTGTCACGAGCTGCCACCCCCAGAAGGCGGCCTTGAGACTCTCTCTAAAAGTGACTCATTAAGGTTCTGGGCTTAGTGACGTGCATCCTGAAGATAGTGACGTGCCAAAATTAAAATAAGGATGTCAAGGAGAAAGCAAGTAAACAACGGGACCCCCCGGCCACACGTCCAAGGCCCTCAGAATTCTAGAAGCAAGGGCCATGTTCTCAAATCAGAATTGAGAATGCTGTCAATCAGTGAAGGAAGAAACGGCCATGAAGATGCTGTCCTGAGGTCACTGTGTGCTGAAGAACAAGAGAACCTGCAGTAGAAAGGAGGGAAGCACTGTGGGCTTCTGGTCACAGCACACAAGCCCAGAAGAGAGGCCACAAGTGGAGACAGATGGGCTTCAGGACCGAAGCACCAACTCCCGGGCCTGCAGCCAGGGTGCGGGCTGCGTGAGAATAGAACCGCCAGTCACAGAACAAAGATGCTTCAGAGGGGCTAGGGAGGAGGACGGCACTGGGAGCCGTTAAGGAAGTAAATGAAGGACGGAAGGGCAGAACTGAGTTTATCCCAGAAACAAAGGAACTCAACAGCGGAAGGCACCTGTGTTAGTCTCCTCTCTGGGTCTTCCATTTTGTTTGTCTTTTTAAAGATTTATTTTATGTGTATGAGAGTTTTCCCTGCATGGAGTATGTGCATCACATGCATGCAGTATCTGCAGAGGCCAGAAGAGGACGTTAGATCCCCTAGAACTGAAATTACACATGGTTGTGAGCCACAGACCAGGTGCTGGGAATTGAACCGGAGTCTTCTATATGACCAACAAGTGCTCTTAACCGCTAAGTCACCTCTCCAGCCCCATGTGTTGTTTCTTAAGCTACATTTTGCTGTCCAGCAGGATGCTTCTGGATGGCAATGTTTGGTGAGCCCTGTGTTCTACAGCACATGTCTCCATCAGATATCTGGCACTGCGAGTGCACACACCATGATCATTTAGGGTAAGAGAGGAAACTGGTACAGAGTATCCCTCGGGGTAAATGACCTACTCAAAAGGAAGCTCATTAAACTTGGGAGAAGAAACAAAGCTTTTACTGATGGCAAAATCCCACCCACAGCACAGCACTGCAGGGCACACTGCGGAAGGGAAGACTCCGAAAATGAAGGAGGACGAGTCTCAGGAACGCTGGGGCTGGAGCTGTGGCCCGGCAGTTAAAGAGAACTTGTTGCTCATGCAGAGGACCCAGGGTTTCGTTCCAAGCACCCCATGGTAGCTTACAACCGTCTGTAAATCTGGTTCCAGGGGGGTCTGCATGCTCCTAAGCTCCTCGGGCACTGGGCATGGACGTGGTGCACAGGCATCTAGGCAGACAAAGTACTAGGACACATAAAGTTTTTAAAATCTAAAAATGGGGGTGGGGGTGGGGATCCAAACAGACCATAGAGACAGACCTAAACGGGACCTGTGAAACAAGGGTGAACTCTAAAAGACACAAAAGAGAGCAGCAGCATTAGCCTGGAAACAGCCGTAGCAAGAGGCAGAGGAGAACCAGGCAAACTGAACATCAAGAAGACTGCCAAGCATTCAAAGAGGAGGAGACTGAGCAAGGCCAAAATGACCAGGAAGAAACTGAGTGACTCAGAGCATAGGTCAAAAATTATCCCAGAAATATAAAGTGGAGTTCCCAAGAAAGAAAAGCAAAACTATGACCGTGAGGCTGGGGATGGCTCAGTGGCGACAGGGTTACTCAAGGCTCTTCCAGACAATCCAAGTTCGGTTCCTAGTACCCCCATAGGGCATCTCACAACTACCTGTAACTAACTCCAGGGGATCCCAGGCCCTCTTCTGGGCTCCGCAGTATCTGCACACATGTGACAGACACTCACACATATACACAGAAAAAAAAGCAAAATCAATCTCTAAAAATAAATAAAAATAAAAATAAAAACCACCTATGAACGTTATCAGGTAGAGACTGGGTTGAAAATGCTCTTCATACACCCCAGCACACTGATCCAGGGGTGGTAATGACACAGAAGAGTCCTTGGAACTCCAGGTAAAAGGACCAACTCCTCTGCATAGGGAGGAAGCCAGACAGCAACAGACGGTCAAGTACAGGGCAGCATGGGGCAGCGACTCCCCAAACCCCAGCAGAACCAATTTCCTAGAAATGTTGAGGGGCAGATAGAAAAGTGAATCCAGAGAACTAAAACATAACCCTTCTTAAAAGGATTATAAAAAGAGAAAAATATAGATAACACACCACATTTTTAAAAGATACACAGTAAAGAGGACACTGTATACATAAGTACAGGATTAGTTCTGGGGGCTGGGATAATCCTTCAGTTACATCAGAAGACACATGTATGGGCCTCACTGCCTAGTCAAAGTCCCAGGTTGGGTCAGCATAGCTGTGCTCTGTATCGGAGACATAAAGACTACAAAAATAAAAGCTAACCACAGGAGCATTCAGAAGCCTATCAGGCAGGGGCACAGGGAAGGGGCAGGGCTAGAATGTGGACTCCAAGCCTGAGTGAGACCAAAAGGTACTTCCTCACCAAAGGACTCAACTCCCAGTAAAGCTGTGTATGATGAATACACAAGAACCAGGTAACTCAGCGCCAGCTATATGAAGCACAAACTTCAGTTGCAAGGGAAGATGTATAAACATAGGGTCAAAGCAAGTGCCATGGTATCTGCCATCAGCCCTGGCAATAGTGGGTCAGTAGTGAGCAGATGAGGGCACTGGCAGCACAGAGCAGACACCAAGGATAGCACATCAGACTGTGGGGACAGCAAACCCATCTTCTTAACAGATTTGAAACGTCCACCTAAAACCCAGCTTACTGTAGGTCACAGAGAACAACCCCAGAACGTTTTATATGAAAAGAAAAGGGACAGAGGGCAATGATGTGCTAAGATCAGAAATAACTTTACCAAAGGACAACTTACACCATAGTAGGAACATTTAGGAAAAGGATCATTAATTGGTCCCCAAGAGAAAGCAGTGTGACCCACAGAGTCATTCCTCCTATGTTACTAAGACTCAAAGAAGCCTGGAGACCCAGCCCCTGTAGAGCTAGATAGACAATGAAAGTCCAGGCAGCCAGCTCTGCTGTCCCTCCTTTCTGTTCACAAAGGGAATGCCACTGGGGAGGAGCAGAAGTCAAATGATAAATGTAGCTCCTTTGATCACCCCCTCCCCTCCGCCCGTCTGCTGCTTTGGGACCCACTAGGAACAGCAGCAGCCATTCTGATGTCTGGCTGATCAGGCCACCATAGGCAATATCAGTCTCAAAGGATGAGGACCCCAAGTACGTCACATTTCCCTTGGGGACAGGGCAGCTACAACTAACACACTCATGCACACAGGCAATGCTCATGTTCCCACGTGTGTGGGCACAAAAGTAGCATACCGTGTCACCCAGGCTCTTTGTGAGTACACAGGCTGTGCCATGAGGAATGAACCAATCAGGACACGGTGCATCCAACTGCCCTTGGCAAGGGCTTCCTCCACTTCCCTGACTCTCAGGTGCCAGGACGGCCACTATGTCTTGATGAGGGGTCATACGGCAGTGACTCCAGGTTATCTAAAACTGGTTAAGGAGAACAATGGCGCCAGAAAGCTGAAATGTGGGCTCTCCCACACACAGGGCTTCCTAGAAACTAAGGTGTGGCTCTCTTCATACAGAAGATCCAGGCCAATGTCATACAACTCTAGAGACCCGAGTAAAAAGATAGTAAGAACTAATCAAAGTATGCCTCTGAGTAACAAATGTGTAAACTCAAATGCAACCCTCTTGCTACAGATCTGTGCAGAGGGAGGACACAGCCATGGTCTGTCTCATGTTGCCTTTCCTGGTCTAACATCCAGAATAGCTGCGGTCCCTTGAGTGTGAGGGGAGGAAGCTGGCCTGCACTTGCAGCTCTGCTGTGTGCGGGTGGATGGCCTATGTCCCACTCAGAGGAACAGTACTGCCGGGGCTCCTGGCCCCTCTTCTGCCCTCCGCCTACGTGCTGG
This sequence comes from Peromyscus melanophrys, assembly GCA_902168415.1. Lineage (NCBI taxonomy): Eukaryota > Metazoa > Chordata > Mammalia > Rodentia > Cricetidae > Peromyscus > Peromyscus melanophrys. The sequence continues at coordinate 12,832 of CABHPR010146490.1, forward strand.
CTATTCTAGCGCATGGCCATATGCCTGGGCTCTGGGGGTGTCGGGCCAGGCTCAGGGGCAAGCCAAGTGTGAGATCCTGAAGAAATAGGAGTACCTTCTGTTGGTCAGCCCTTGCTCCCTACAGCCCCTCCAGCCAATCAGTAAAAGGCCAGAGCTGGGCAGCTCTCCTGAACACACTGAGGAACCAGTAGAGAGGAATCTACATAGAAAGGAGGCACATGGGCAAGAGGCTACTGGCAACTCCGGAACTCTAAAGTTCAGTGGTCCTCACAATGGCCATCAGCTTGGCCTCTGCTAGCTTCACTGTGAAAAGCCACACTTTTTTCAGCTTTAAAATTAATATTTGTATCTTTTATAGAAAAGTCCACAACTTTTGTGGACATTAAAGAAAAATGTTGCATACGATTCCCAGTTGTCTGGTTTCCTTCCTCAAGGATCACAGTGTGACGGGAGTGGAAGCCTGGCTGGCCATGGCTTGGCCCTGTCTCCACTTGCTGGATAGAGATGGTCCCTTGATCCACCACACGCTGAGAAGCTAGCATTTTGAGGTGGCCCGCAAGATTGCCCACATGAGCACTAAAGGGCTGTTTTTGTGAAGCTCAATTGGGCCACATTAGTTTCTTCTCCTGCTCCTGACAATAGCCTGTCACTGAAGAGAATCCCAGAACCATGGCTCACCTTGGAGCATGGTATGGTCGTAAAATGCAACGTGGACTCTTCAAAGCTAGCTTCCTTTCAGCATGGCACTTTGAAGCCTGTGTAATAACGCACTCAGGGTGAAAACTGATAGTCTAGAAAGTTCTGCTACTTCTACGTCACTTTGAGTAAGACTTCTGATGACCAATCCCATCATGTGTTTAATACATATAAGCGCGCGCACACACACACACACACACACACACCTCAGCTGTGTTGGTAAATTTTTGGAAATAGAAAATAGAACCTCTCAAAGTGTTCCAACATTACCATTTTCCATAGCCTTGCAGGTCACAGATCTGAGGACAAGGAAAACTGAGACAGGAGTGGGTGGGCCACTTCCTTCCTCACCAGGAAAGTGGAACTTATGTCTCACCATGGTTCTTCCAGCTCTGTGACCTATGGTCCATGGTAGGGTTTGCAGGGCCAAACAAACATCAGATTCCACAGGTATCCAGGCACGGTGACACAGACACCATTACCCAGCAGGATGAGACCAAAGGGCTGCAGTGAACACAGCCTTGGTACCACCATTCCACAAGATCATAGTGCCCAGGAAGGCCCCTGGGCACACTGGGATTACAGTGATAAGGCAAGGAGTGTGAGGCCTTCCAGAGGACCACGGAAGATCTACCACAACCTGGCAAGCCTTGGGACACGGCCACAGCCTCAGTGAGGCAGAGTCGGGTCCTCAGAGCAGCCTAGCTGCAAAGAAGCCCTCGAAAGACCTTTAAATGGGGCCAGGAAAGAGGAACAAGCCAGTAGGGAAGAATGGACTCCAGAGATGCAGGCTGAGGAACCAGCTGCTGCTGCTGAGCTGGGTGGGGATGCCCGCACTGGGGCAGTGTAGAGGGGCTGCTGCTGAGCTGGGTGGGGATGCCCGCACTGGGGCAGTGTAGAGGGGCTGCTGCTGAGCTGGGCGGCTGCCTGGGCCAGGAGGAAGAAGAAAAAGGCATGAGCGGCTTATTTGTACACAATAGGGACCAAGCAGATGGTGACTCCACTCTTTTGATTCCTCTCCCATTGGGGGAGAGCCTAATTGTGAAATATGTTCAGCACCGTGTTAGCGTATGTCATTATTTTGTCAAATACTCAACTACTGATAACTATCCTCTCTCATTAAGAATATGTCTTTCAAAATAACAAAGGACAAGTAGTTCATCAGGGAAGAGTTGCCCCCATTCCACGGCTTGGGCCAGGACAAACTGAGCAAGCCCTTGGCTGTCCAGGGTTGCTCTTTACTCCCTCTAACTCAGGGAACTGTTCAGAGCATAGCCCCTCAGTCTCCCCAAAAGTCCATTCCAAGGCTGGGTGGAAAACACATGGACACACAATTTCCCGATGGTGCAGCCTCCCTGGCATCGTATTCTGTAGGACTCACTTAAGACTCCTGTCCTCACTCTGCTCCCTCTAAAGCAGTGGTTCTTAATCTTCCTAATGCTGAGACTCTTTAATACAGTTCCTCATGTTGTAGTGACCCACAACCATAAAATTATTTTCATTGCTATTTCATAAATGTAATTTGCTATCATTATGAACTGTAATGTAAATATCTGTGTTTTCTGATGGTCTTAGACAACCCCTATGAAAAGTTCATTTGACACCCCCCCAAATGGGTCATGACCCACAAGTTGACAACCATTGCTCTTAATGAATTTGCTGTTCATAGGTTGAGGTTCTGTCTTTATATACAGTGATGTCAATACATAGCATGGTGCCACTAGAGGCTTCTGCAAAGCTGTGTGTTCAAGAACTTCCAGTGGGGGACTCTTAGCTCTTACATACAGAAGAGGGAGCCAGAACACCTCCAGGGAGTCAGTACACACAGGACTCAGGCCTGCAGAATCCAGATATGTCACCTTGGTATACATCTGCACAGATGCTGTAGTATGGCTATGGGTGTGATAAGTGGTCACTGTCTCAGCACAGACCTTATCTAAATCAGGGAAGAGGCACAACAAGATACAGGTCACAGGGCCTCCATGTGGGCTCTGGAAAGATCAGGTGAAGGTAGCCTCCCATTGCCCAGGGCTCAGGACAATGCCTGGGGCTACAGCCTCACAGTCTGAGACAAACGACCTCTTGGAACACTAGGGAGACATGAACAAAGGTACAGAGATGGGGCGGGGGTAACTGGGCTATAGCTGTAAATTTGGCAGGCAAGCACTAAGCTGTTGCCAATTGCCACAACCTGGTGAGACAGGGTCTGAAGTGCTCTGGGGCACCACCTTCCACTGCAGAATGTTAGGGAAGACAGGCTTCCCCTTTTGTTAAGTGTGGCAAATATAGTGGCTTCTGGGACAGGCAGGAGGGTGGATTCCACACAGCAGAGGCCCAGGGCACCTGAGCTGACCAGAGCATCAGCAGGAGGTACCAAACCAACATGAACTTTCTGGAATTTGATTCTTTCCACACCTGGGTTTTCAGTGAGAAAGCCAGTGACGTAAGATGCACACGTAGCTTCAAGGGCCATGGCTGCTCACTACACAGAACTAGCTGAGGCTTTTAGCACATAAGGGTTGAAAGTATATGCAAAAAGCCCAGAGATGATCTAAAACATGGGAGCCACATGACAGGCTGGTGAGAAGGGGAATCATGGGGAAGAGCAGCAGTAGGAAGGTCATTGCTGAGCCAGGAGCAGAGATGGTCACTTAGGTACAACTCACAAGCTCTGAGTCAAGGTATGTACCTTCTTCTTTCTCCCTAGGCACCCCCAAAATGTTTTTAATCTTAGAATGTGAAGACCCATAACCTCATCCCATGCCCCCTCATCCTAGAGTCTAGCCACAGGCTTGTAGAAAAAAAGTTGGGGGCTGGATGAACACAGGCAGACACATTCCTTGGCTCTGGCAACCATGGCACATTTGGAATCAAGAAAAGCTGGCCACACAGTCTGACGATAACGCTGTTCCCATTCCAGCTTGCAGAGGGGTTCCTCCATTATCAGGGATGTTTTCCCAGCTATGCCTGGGTGGGAATCTCATTAGGACCAGAAGCACAGGAAATGAATGTGCTTGTGGGGTATTCGGGTACCTGGTGGCAGTGAGGAGTCCTGGGGGACTCAGGAGAGGTCAGCAAACACAAGGCTGCACACCCAAGCACGTGTGTGATCGGAGACGTGACGAGCCTGGGCCACATGGCCATGAGAATCTTAGGGAGTCGGCCTGGGTCTCAAGAGCTGCTCCCTATGAGCTGTGAATAGGGACTGGCCTCTTGTAACAGAACATGATTTCTGGAAGAAGCCCCGTAAGAATGCCATCTAAGGAATGTACTTTCACGGAGTGAACTTTCCTCCTGCTTACTTCAGGGACAAGACCCAGTTTAGAGCTCAGGAAAGAGAGGAGGCCAGGGCAGGAATACAACTAACAAAACACACCGTGCCTTTCTGAAGAAAGGATTCTGCTTCAGAAACGTGGAAAACTCAAGTCAACTGAGATGTAGCTTCAGGCATGTTAGTCTGACCATGAGCTGATGGACAGAACACACTGGGGACCCTACACAGAGGATTACACAGCTGTAGCTCAGACCCATGCCCTGTGCATGGGGGTGCTAGCCGCAGATGCAGCCCCAGCCTCTCCAAAGGCAGCTGGCTGCTGTAGTCAACAGAACTTCCATACAGAGCAACCTCAGAAAGACACACTCATAATCTGGATGCTCCACCTTGATAAAGCCCACACTGTGAAAATAGTGGCACCATTGAATATGTAAAATCAGTGCCACTAGGTGGCAGCAGAGCGCCATGGCCTGATCAAGCACAGCGTGTCTCTCTACCTTTCCTCAAAGACAAAAATGTGTCCTGGGCTTCGGCTGTAGCCCAGCTCCGAGCCCTCCCAGAACCTGCTTCTATAACTCTAATACTAACAGGAATCACCCACACTTGCTCACATTATTGTCCACAGATATTTCTAGCTCCCAAGGCCAAAGTGAACTATCCTACAAAACTGAAACTACTTTCTTCCAGGCTAGTGTAGGAAGTGTGTGCTGGCCTGACCCTTATTCATCGGGACAGTGACTTCAGTCAGTGCCCATTGCCTGTTACTACTTTCCTGGATCAGCAACACCGTTCTGTGGCACAGTTCACTTTCAGAGGCTTCCTCACTGTGTGCGGCATCAAGACCCACTCTTGTTACAAACAGGGTTGAACTCCTGAATGCCAGTTTGGGGTGGGGGGGTTCCAAGGCATCAAAGGTCAAGTGGCAAAATGGAATGTGGAGTGGGAGGGTGCAATGTTCTGATAGTCAGCCCTGCCTGGGTCAGCAGGGTGTGCTGGCCCACAGCCCTGTGGCCATGGTGCCCTCAAGGATAAGATACACATGACAATTGAGTGCTGGCAATGGGTGTTATCAACTCAGTAAAGAATAATCAGGGGTTCTTGTCCAGGCTGTAAGCTGCCCACTGAGCAGAGCCCACAATTGAAAGGGAGGCTGGGTTCTGTGGAAGACCTCCAGCCTTACAATGTGTAAGATGCTTCTCCCAATCCTTCCCTGAGGGGCCAAAAGCAGCGTGCAGAAATCAGTAAATGCAGGCCTTCAGAGACTACTAGACACTGGGCCCAGCTCTGCCCATTTCAGGGGACCCCAATTAAAGTGACAAATGGAACCCTTGCCCCCATCAGCTTCACAAGGGCCATTGTGCTGTCAAGTGACAAGCTGGACGTTTTCACCCGTTCCTAATCACAAAACTGGGGTGGAGACACTTGGCAGGCACCAGAACCATCACTCTGGCTTCCTCCCTGGTCTCAGAAAGGCAAAAGGTCAGGTAGGATCTCTGAGAACCACCCCCATCCAGACAAATAGCATCTGGGAAGATTGTGGGGTCAGTCTGCTGTCAAGGACCTAAGGTCACAAAGCAGTTTAACCCCTTGACAACCCCACTCCGTTTCTACTTACATGGATGGACAGGCCAATGACATACCCACCCCCTCCACCAACCAAGAGCTAGCCCCGTTGGTAGTGCCGAGATGTGGATCACAGATATGATCTCTGTATTGTGCCAGCATGAGAGATGTACCGCATGGGGCAGCCTTCTCGGCCCATCAGTGAGCAACATCCAGAAGAGTTTCTCTTCATGGAAAGCTGCAACACACAGTGGCTGTCTCCCTCGGAGTCACGGGAGCGCTACCTTTTTACTCTACCACAAGACAGTGTTCAAGAACTCTGGTTGCTTTTGTTATTTTAATAGACCTTTTCTTTTTCTTTTCTTTTCTTTTTCTTTTTTTTTGTTTTGGTTTGTTTTTTTCTGTGTTTTTTGTTTAGTTTTGTTGTTTTTTGAGGGTTTCTCTGTGTAGCCCTAACTATCCTGAAACTGTAGACCAGGCTGACTTCGAACTCAGAGATCCACCTGCCTCTACCTCCCTCCCGAGTACTGAGATTAAAGTTGTGCACCATCACCATCTGTTGTTTTAATAGACTTTTAAAGATTAGTTTTAGGCTCACAAGCAACTGATTACCCATGTATCCCCTCATATTCTCACAGTCTCCTCCATTATCAACATCTCCCACTAGAGCAAGCATGAGACATCACTCTCATTAAAAATACAGAGTTTACATCAGGGTTTATGCTTGTCATATATTCTTTAACTTCAGGCAAAGGTATAATAATGACGTGTACTCACTATTACAGCATCACACAAACTATTTTCACTGCATTAAAAAACCCCTCTGTAATCTGCCCATCCAGCGTTCCCAACCCTCAACCCCTTGGCAATCACCCATCTTTGTTCTGTCTCTGTAGTTACACTTTTCCTAAAGCATCATGCGGTTGGCATCATACGGTCTATGGCCCATTCTAATCAGCTTTCCCTCAAAAATAACTATTGATGATTTCTCCGTGTCTTTTCACGGTAGCTCATTTTTCTTTAGTATTGAATATTGTATTGTCTGAATGTACCACAGTTTACCTATGCTTTCACCCATTGAAGCAGATCTCGTATCCAAATTTTTGGCAGTTATGAAAGAAGCTGCTGTAAACACCCGTGTACAGATTTCTGTGTGGACATAACTTTTCAACAAATTTGGGTAGACACCAAGGAGCAAAGTTGTGGGATCATAAAATATGAGAATGTGTCATTTGAAAGAAACTGATAAAATCACAAATGGCTGTGACATTTTGTTTCCCACTGAGAGGGAGGGAGGGAGGGGGAAGGAAGGAGGGAGGGAGGGTATGACTTCTCATTGCTCCCCATTTGTGCAAGCATGTGGCACTGTCAATGCTCTGTACTCTGGCCATTCTGGTAGTTACGTCATGATTGCTTGTTTGAAATCGCATTTCTCTAATGACATGTGACGTGGGAACTCTCATCTATTTGTTACATATGTCACTTTCCAGTGAAGTACCTGAATTTAAGAAGTTCTCTGTTTTATACAACAGTCCTGTAGCATATATCTCCTGCAAATGTTTCCCAGTCTGCGGCTTGTTTCTTGACTCTCTTGACAACATCAGATTCTATAAAGCAGAAAACTTCACAAAACTTACCACTTCTTTCCTCCATAACATCCTATCAGAGAAACCAAAAGCCATCTTGATTTTCTTCTACATTTTCTGGTTTAGTTTTGTGGTTTACGTTTAGGTCTGTGGTCCATTTTGAGCTAATGCTTGTTTTGTTTTTTTGTTTCTGTTGTTGTTGTTGTTTTGGCATGTGGACTCCAGTTGTTCCAGATGTTATGTTTGCCTAAGCTTCTTCAACCAAAGACCAGCTGACTAGACTCGTGTGACCTACAGCTGAGATCTCAGTTATTAACTCGTCTATTCTTTTACCAATACAACACTATCACGATTACTGTAGTTTAAAGTTTTTATTACATTTTCATTTATTTGGGTGTGTGCAAATGTGTGCACATTCATACCAAGGTACACATGTGGAGGTCAGAAAACTTGTGAGAATTAGTTCTGTCTTTCCACCATGTGGATCCTGAAGATTGATCTGTGGTCATCGAGCTTGGTGGCAAGTCTCTGTTGAGCTCTCTCATCAACTCTATTACTGTAGTTTTATAGTAAGTCTTGAAGTCAGTAACATCATTTGCTGTTCTCTTCTTCCTCCATCGGGATATTCTGGGTCCATTGTTTCTCCAAATAAACTTCAGAATCACTTTATCAATGTCCAAAATATAACTGGATAAGCATGTTTATTTGTATTGTGATGACTCCATATCAAGTTATGACAAAGTGACATCTTCACAATATTGAATCTAATCCTCGAATATGGAACATCTCTCCATGTATTATCATTCTCCTTTGATTCATTTATCAGTTTTTTCTAATAGTTTGCCTCATATATTTTGTATGTGGTGTGTATATGTGTTGTTTGGCCTAAGTATTGGGGGGAGGGGTGCTAATGTGGCACTGTGTGCTAATTTTAATTCTGCTTGCTCAGCACTTGTATATAGGACCCTGACTTATATTTGTATATGATCTTATATCTTGAAACTTTGCTGTAATATCCTACTAACTTGTGAATTTTATGTAGTTTTTGCCTACTTCTTTTTTATCTTAAATGTCCTGCTATAGCCCAGATGTTAAAGGCTAGATAGGTTACCAACCTAGGGCTCTATTGGGAGGTATTGGCAGCTTTAGGAAGTGGTGCCTACTGGGGAGAAGTCAGTTCACTGGAGGTGTGCCCTCAGAGACCTTGTGTCTGTCTGTCTTCTCTCTCTCTCTCTCTCTCTCTCTCTCTCTCTCTCTCTCTCTCTCTCTCTCTCTCTCTCTCCCTCTCCCTCTCCCTCTCCCTCTCCCTCTCCCTCTCCCTCTCCCTCATCATCTTTTCTAAGAAGTCACATGGTTTTCAATCTTTTCTTCTACTTCATTGATTCTTATCACTGTGATTTCATTTTCATCTAGTCCCAGTTTTGAATTCGGCCTTATCATTTTTCTTCTCTCTGAAGAACTTCTAACATCTCTTACAAGCAGGTAGGTAATCTGGCACAGGTGTCTGGTCTGGAACAAGAGTCACTCTGACCCCAGTGAGTCCTCTTCTGTTCCCAAGTCTTTTCCTTATTTCTTCTGACCTTCTGGCCCTCTATCACTTTGCCAACCAATTCCACAGGCTCAGTGAGCTCTACTGGAAATGCTTGGAGCAGGAACTGCTTTCCAGCCCAAATCTGGAACTGTAGGATCATTAAAATAAATTCTAGACAGAGATAAAAGCGTAAAATAATACATACTACAAGAAACCATTTGCATCAGTAACTTTTCCTGTTGCTGTGATAAATTTCCCTGATAAACGAGAGAATTTAAGGGAGATTGACACTTATTTTGGCTGAGAATTCAAGGTACAGTCCATCATGGCAGGAAGTCCAAGTGGCTGGCCACACTGAATCCTCAGTCAGGAAGCAAAGAGTGATGGGTACTAGTGTCAACCAGCTTTCTTCTTTTCTATGCAGTCTAGACCCAAGCTTGGGGAATGGCACTGCCTACTTTTAGGGTGGGTCTTCCTGCCTCAATTAACCAAGATAATCTCTCACAAGCATGGCCAGAGGCTAACCTAATCTGGACCATTCCTCACAGATCTGTCTAAAGGCTTGTCTCCTAGGAGATTCCAGATCCCGTTAGGTTGCTAAGTCTTATTAACTATCACAACATTCAATATTTATATAGCTCTGCAATGAATAAAACTATATGTCTTAATCAAAAGTAAGATCTTAAAAAAGGAAAGAACACCTAGAAATTAACATTTAAAGTGTGACTTTCCCAAAAGGAAAATTGGCTGTGCACACAAAATATAAAACTCTCAAAGAATAACCAGCAAGGAATTTGGGGGTCCTAGAGCATGTAGCACCATCTGTGGAAAATGGGCGCTGGTTACAGTGGCATCTGAGAAGAAGGCGATGCCAAGGCAGATCCTTGGAGGACAAAGCCTGCCCACAACTCTGGGTCAACAAATGGAAGTAGAACCTGGCACAGATGCATTCTGGGAGGTAGTGACCCATACCTGGGACCGTGGCCATGGGAGGCCTGCTTTGCAGAGACCTTTCCACTCACCCTCCCACTGCTAATCCTGTGACTCAATTCCTCTCATTTTTTGCTCCTTGTTCTAAATGGGGATCATGAAATACCCACCTTTCAGGGCTGTGTAAAGTACTCTGTAATTTGCAAAATGTTACACAAATAAGGGAATTTTAGGTTTTGTTTTCTTCATATAATCCTAAAGTAAAAAATAGGAGACAAGAGAAAGGCATGGGGCATGCATTTGCTATCTTAGTTTCAAATGATGCCAGGATGCCACTGTCTGCTGGTATAGAGAGAAGGCAGGAAGATGTGTGCGGTCCACTCTGGATACCACATCTCAGCACCTAGCCTCTGTTTCCCATTCTGTATTGAGGGGTAGTCCACAGCAGCCCAAGCTCTCTCCCTTGTTGCAGTTTCTAACCACTTCAAGAAGCCCAGACACCAGTGATGAGTCACTGAACCGTATCTTTGGCAGGTCTTCCTTCTTCTACCGCCTATCAGATGGTCACGCTTTCTCTAGACAGGGTTGACACTTATCTCAAGCAAAATTATTCAGGGGCTATTGTCCCTGAAGGCATGAGGAAGGCTTTCTTGATGTCTCTTCATGCCACCCTGCCAGTTCTCTCAGTCTCCAAGGCAGAGGGAGATGCCCACTCTACATACAGCCAGGATAAGGGATGGGATACGTCTCACCTATCATAAGCATGTTGATAATTGTCTAACTGGTAACAAAAAGGGAAGCAAGTAGCATTCTCTTCCAGCACTGCTAGCTCTACCCTGACTTGAATGCACCATTCTGCCACACTGCCCCAAGAGACCCAACCACTCTATATGGCTGTTGTGGCTACTCTTGGTTGTCAACTTGACCACATCTGGAACTAACTAAAACCCAAAAATGGAGGGCACACCTGCGAGGGACTTTTGATTAATTCGAAGTAGGAAGACCCACTTCTAATCTAGATCTCTGAGGTAGGAAGACAGCCTTTAATCTAGGTCTTTTGAGCTCAGAAACCCAGCTCTAATCTCGGCCACGCCTTCTGCTAGAAGCTGATATAAGGACATGGAAGAAGGAAGCTTTTGCTCTTTACCTGCTTGCTCTAGTGTTGCTAACAAGTCCACTCCTATTTCTTTGTGTACACCGAAGACCAGCTGAGACATCAGCCTCATGGACTGAACAACTACTGGATTCTTGGACCTTCCATTGGTAGATAGCTATCATAAGACTAGCTGGACCACAGCCTGCAAGCTATTCTAATAAATCTCCTTTATATATCTATCTACCTATAGATTAGATATACATGGGGAGAAAGAATGAGATTCTTTCTATAAGCTGTTACACTAGAGAACCCTGACTAACACAATGGCACCAACTCTAGGGGTCCACTACTGGCTGGGCTGCCAGAAGGGTTAAGGGGTCTAGAGATTCAGAAGGAAAGATTCTGACCTCACTGGCATCTTCTCATAGTCCAGCTTCAAACTCCTCCTTGCTACTACCACCACCCATCCAGAATGCTTAAATTACCCACTTCTCTTGATCTACCCTGGTAGAGGGAGCATCCAGCTCCTCATGCATGCAATCATATACCTTTTTCTACAGGAGCCAAGCCCCTAGTGAGGGATACCCTTAGGCTCTGCATTCTCAGAAGGGCACAGGCCAAAAATGAGGCAGCTGTGCCAAGTTTCCAGTGTGATGGTGACCCATGTGGCCACCGTGGTGCCAGGGTAAGGATGCCCGAGGCAGTCCAGGGAAGCCTGAGGCCTTAGCACAGATACAGTTGGGGGAGGAGAGGATGCAAATTACTTCCCCACAGCAGAGCTGTGTATCACTACGGAGTCAAACAATGGAGAATCTCTGCTGGCAGTACCTGCCATCCTTTGTGATGGTTAAACCTTCACCGTCAATTTGATGGAATTAGAATCACTTAGGAGATATATGTCTGGGCATGTCTCTCCGGGTATTTTTAGGCAGGTTTAACTGAGAAGGAGGGATCTACCCTGAAAGTGGGTGGTACCATCCCACAGGCTAAGGTCTTGGACTACATAAAAATGGAAAAACGAGACAAGTAGCTGAGTGCCAGCAGTCATTTCTCCACTTCCTGACTGTGGGTGCAGTGTGATTGGCTACCTCATGTTACCATGAGCATGCTTTTCTGGCCATATGATCTATAACCCTCCAACAATGAGCCACATAAGTCCTTCCTTCCTCCCTTCAGTTGCATTTGTCAGCAATTTTGTCCTAGCAATGAGAAAAGTGGCTAATGCACCTTTCCTGTGCAGCAGGGGTGAGACTTCCCTACAGCCCATCTGATGGAGGCAATTCCTCAACTGACATCTCCTTTTCCCAGATGACTCGAGCTTGTACCAAACTGACAAAAAACTAGCCAGCACATCTACTGAGCCTCCTCACCAGCCTAATTTTTAATAGAATCCAGCCAGCACATCTACTGAGCCTCCTCACCAGCTTCTATCTGAATCTTTTTCTCATGTGGTATACTTATAAACCCGTCCCTTGACTGTTCTTCCTATTGTGTGTGGCGCTTCTTTCTCCTGCTTTTCATTTTCTTCAAGTGTGTGATGGAGCTTGGCTGTGTTCACAGTTCTGCTAAAGCCTCAATCTGCTTGCCCTGTCCTGGATCCCATACACCTCCATTCTGTCTTCAGGGAGTGGTTCCCAGGCCCTCTCTGGAGTTACAGAAGCAGGGCACACTTTTTGATGCCATGGCCCAACCACAGTCTACTTTCTCAATGTGAGTTGGGTATACACATCTGGAGCTTGCTGAAGAGCACTTCAGAGTGGAGCAGTTGCCCCTTTTTCTCTCCTGCCCCTCCGTGCATCGGAGTTCTTATCCTGTGTGGCCTTTCCACATTCCCTACAATGTTCACAAGCATTATTTGTTTCAGTCGATTAATCTATATGCCTGGCCCCCTAAAGGAAGGTACTCCTGTTCTTACTGTAGCTGCTGCTGCTTAAATTATGTCTTTTCTGAAGGTCTTTGGATTAAAATGACAGCAGATGACAGTTCTCTGCAATTTCCTGTTATATACATCACCAGGAGACTGGTGTGCACTATCTTTAGGCTCTGAACACCCTTCCTCAAGTACTGGTGACATTTCCAGCCAGGAGAGCCACAGACGGCCTGCATCTACTTCCCAGTCTCACTTAAGAAAGGCGCCACAAAGGCCAGGTGGGGCTGGGGACTGCTTGCCTTGAGGTCTAGGCACAGAATGGAAGCAGGAGTCCAATCATATGATAAAGCAAGGAAAAGCTGAGGGCCAGAAGCATGGCTTTGGACTGGTGACAGGTCCAAGGGCCCTGCTCCCACATGTAGCTCAGGCCTAGAAGTAAGCTGCACATCACTCTCGGGAGCAGAGGCTAACCCATGTAGCTACTCTGTATTTATTCAAGACTTATCCTGCAATTTCTCTGTTGCCTATAATTACCCTGTGCCACTACATAACACTTGCTGTGTAGTTAAAAGGCAATAACCATGGAAACCAAGTACTGTTCTCTAACTTGAAAAAGTGTGTATGTGGGGGGGGGGTAATTTCTTGGTTGTTTTCCACTTTGAGAGCAGTTAAGTTACAGCCACCAACAACTGGAACAGAAGCCAGGTGTGACATTCTGCCTTCTGCTGTCCTCTTCTCGGTCTCTCCTGTCCCCACTCACATCAGTCCGCTCTCTTCGTCCCGACTTCTCACTGGTTCTTACTGATCAGAAGTTAGTCCCTACTAAAACACCACTCTGCCAGGCAACTGTGCCAGCACCATTGGAAAACAAAAGCTACCAAGCACATGGCATAGTCACACACGGGCCACACAGCCCCGAGGTCGAAACTCTCCTTTCTGGTCTGGTCACAGTTCCAGACTTTCAAACTCATCCTTTACAACTGAAATTGTCTTTGAATGTGCACACTGAATTTCAGATGGAGTCCTTTGTCTTCACACCTCTCCATGCTTACTTTGGGCTGATAGCCAACAGCACCCTTAGGGAAAGACTTCATTGCTGGACCCCACTGGTACCCACAATACCCAGCGCTGGCCTCAGTGGGCTGTCTCCTCTCCCTCCTGCTTGTGTGTGGCACCTCAGATATATGTTGCTGCTTCTCCCATTTCTACAAGAAACCTGGCTTCCTTCTCCCCTCTATCTTTTCCCCTTGTATAGCAAAACTCTCTAAAGTAGCTTCCGCCATACCTGCCATCCCTAATTTTCATGCACTCTACCTTCACCCATTTTTAAAAGAAAATATTTTATTTATTTTTATTTTATATGTTTGTGAGTGTTTGCCTGCATGTATATCTGTGCACCACATGGATGCGATGCCCAAGGATGTTGGAAGAGGACATCACCGTCCCTGGAACTAGAGGTACAGGTGGCTGTGAGCTACCATGTGGATGCTGGATACTGAACGCTGGTATTTTGTAATAGCAATAGGAACTCTTATCCATGGAGTCACAGCTTCAGCCCATCACCACCACCCCTTACGCACTTCATTCTTGTTCCCTGAATCTAGAAAGCTCAAGACTGCTTATGACTCCCCAGACTTTTGTGCTGAGTCCGCACTCTTTCTCTGGCAGGTGAGGCCCTTTGCTTGATGTGCCTTGTGGCTCCTCCTCTCCCTAGTCTCACTCCAGCTCAATCCCTGTCTGCTCCTCTGCCTCCCTACTCTACAGAGGCTGGAACCTCCCAGGCCAGGGCCTGAGCCTCTCCTCTGTCTACCAATGGTCCATACTGACGGCAGCAATGCACGGATTTGCTGACTGAGCATAAGTCTACATTTCCTTTGTCTTCTCTGCCAGGTGCCTCTCAGCCTGAAAGTCTCGCCTCAGCTTTACATCAGTGCTGATGGTCTCCCTGTTGTTCACCTAGAGCCTGGTGGTGCTTCAAGTCCTTTGTCACAAGACATTGCTTCGCACTGTTTAGAGGCCCTGCCTCACACGGAGACAGTCATGAGAAGCCTTATGCTGCTACCCCAAGTCAGGAAGTCAACAGTAGCCGAACGTGGGCTTTGTGCTAGATTCTGGGGAGGCTTGGGGCAGATGCACCAGTGACCCTGGGGGTGGGGGTGGGTCTGTCCCAGTTATGGCCATCCAGAGCGGACTTCATACTTGAGGACAAAGAACAACCATATACACTCAACAGATAACGGAAAGGGGCGCAAGCCCTTGTTCTAGTCACATGGTTCTACCTACCACTGCTTCTCACCTGTGCCCAGGCTGAGTCTCCTAACTGGTCTCTCCTCACACCCTGGGTCGCTTGAGAGTCTATCCTCCCCAGAAGCCACAGTGACTTCGTAACAAACCATCAGCTCGGGTCTCTCTTCTGCTTACACCATCAATGGCTCTCGCTCAGGCTGGATGATGTTGCAGGGACCCACACTTGCCTCTCAGAGCTAAGCTGCCCCACACTCACTCTCCTCTGGCCACGCTGGCCCCTGGCATTGCTGCACTTTCCTGCTGGCCATTTCTTCTGCATGGCTGCTCTTCATTTGCAGCTCCCTTTCTCTCACCTTTGCTGAAATGTCACCTCAAGTGGGGCAAGTGCGTGTGTGCACAGCTATATGTACACACGCACTCATGAATACACACATACACAAGTGAGCACAAACATGCACAACCATGTGCATATAAACAGACATAAACATTATCACACATGCACAAAAACATACATATGCACCTTCCTATACATGCATGCACAAACATAAACGTGTCTAGATGCATTCCTACACCCACACCCATGTGTGTATATGCTCATTCATACCCATGTGAACTCACATTTACATGCACAGGCACTAATATGTGTATAAGCATATATACTTGTGTGCCTGTACATTACATGCACACTTACACTAACACACATGTATGTACCCATTTCCTCTTGATCCCCTTCTTTTACACTCTTTCCCTTCATCTTCTGAATCTATCACTGGTTTTCTCAGATGTAAAGTCTACCCTGGACAGCCATCCCTAGGAACACACGCCCAGGCTGCTCACTTGTAGATATGTCCCAAGTCTGCTCAGAGCCTGGCATAGAGCCCACTTTGGTGACTGTTGATCTGCTGACCCTGGAGCCGCTCAATTCCTCCAGCCTCACCTATAAATCACTCCTCAGCTCAGTGCTACTCTGCAAGCTCCCACTACCTCCACTGTTTCTAACTGATGAAAATGACCACAAAGCAAGTAAAGAATTACCAACATTCTGTGTAGACGAGAAGAGACAGTCACCATCAACCCAGGCCATATTATTTAGAAAGAAGCATTTGTTTTCACTCCGCTACAAATTACCCCTGAAGAAAAAGAAATAGACGAGAAGCAGGCAGTACTGACAGGCTCTGAACAGCTCCTTCTTGATGTCCCTGTGATGTGACAGGGCAGAAGGGGGTTACTGGGAAGTGGGTCAGAGTGGAAAAGCAAGGCAGGAACCAGAAGTCAGGACCAGTCCTAAGTCGGGGTGGGAAGGGTGGGAGTTCTGGGCTGAGGTCAGGCACAGGCAGGCACAGGTGGGCAAAGCAGGTCAAGGCAGGCAGGGTCACAGGTGGCCATTGTCTGGAACAGGATGGGGGCTGGGTGGGCAAGTCACCAGCAGGGGTGGACGAGAGTACCTGGGAGCGCCTCCTTCTCCCGGCCTGGGGACGCCTGTCCTGCCAGCCCACCTGCTCCCCGAGGAGAGACTGTCCATCTACCAAAAAGCAAGGGAGAAGCGTCACATTACCTGAGGAACCTGACAAGTCCAATAATATGAAGGCACACAGGCCATAACCCACCTGACCCCGTTCAGTCCCTTCTCAGTTTGGGAAGCTCACAGAAATTAGGTATGGTGTCCACCAGCAATTGTCAGACACTGTCCTATGGCTCACAGTACACCCCAATAGAGACACTGGGGACCCTGGGGTGGCCGCCTGTCCATTCCTGGTACTAAGCATTTATTGGACAGCCTCACTTTTCCCCAGCCCTTTGCCTGCAGCACATCACTACCAGAGCTGCATCCCAAAGTCCACTTTGGTCACTCCTTAACTTGACCTTCAGAACAGTCTGCAACCTCAGTGAGCCCAGAAATGCATCTTTGAAATCTAACCACACATCTTTGGAGGGCTGTAAGTACCTCGATTTGATGTATGTTAGCCAAGCCTACTGTTTGTGGAACATAATGACAGAAGAGAAAAACGAAGCCATTAAGTCCTGTCTAGGACACCTCTCCTGCTCTGTACCCAGCAGTCAATGGAGAGGATCTTATTCTTTGGTGTTATAGAATGCTGTCTTCTAGACATAACAGCCGTTACATCTTTTTTTTTAAATGTTTTTATTAGCATAATAGTTCTACATAATAATGGGTTTCATTATAACTTTCCATACACATATATAATGTATTTCAATCATATTCACTCCCATCCTCCTCTGCCAATAAACATCTTCCCAGTTAGCTCTCTCTTCCATTTTCATGCCCCCCCTCCCCCCCGTGAGTTTCCTTAGGGTTCTTTGCAGGAGCATGGGCACCTAACCAGTGGCTATACTACTAGAGAAACTATCTCTCTTTCCTCCCATCAACCATTAACTGAATATAAACCCTCAGGCAGAAGTAGCTCCCATGAGACAAGATACTGGCAGATTCAATCCTGTTCAGATTTGTGGCAGGAATTCAAGAGTGTAGCAGCCATGTCATGCCCAGATGTCAATGTTCCATATTGCTACCCCACCCCAATTTCCTCCAGATGTTAGATTCTTTCCATCCCTTCTTCTGCTGCTGCATTCTCTGAACCCTAGCGGGGTGAACAGATTTTCCACTTCTGGGAATTCAATAGCCATTTATTTTCAGTCCATGGACCAGTTAGGGGTCTCTACAGTCACTGCTGGCTGTGTAAAAGGAAGCTTCGCTGACCAAGGCTGATATCAACACCAATCTACGGTCATAAACATGGTTGCTTAGAAGGCATTCAACAGGCACATTTAAGAGCAATAGCTTCCTCACTAAGGCCTGTTACCTCCCCAGCCTTAGGCTTTTGACCAGGTTCACAGTATCAGTCATGAATACCCTCCTGTGGAGCAGGCGTCAACGTTAATAAATTTTAAAAAAAAAAAGCAGGTGGTTACCATATAACAGACCTGCCACCATTGTACCAGTGGGTTTGGCCAGTCAGTATTGTTGCATACAGAGTCCAAGCTGAGTAAGACTGTTGATGGTAATTCTTCCTCAGCAGCCTGAAAAGCAACATCACCACTATGAGAGCTAACAAGCAGGGAGGAAGCTTCCAGCCCAGTTGTAGCCTGATTTTTCTATGTCCTCTGACCAAGGCATGTTGTGTCCTCAGGGTCTTACAATCTACTTTTAGTGGGCAACCAACAGCACTGGCCTATATTTGGGGGGCTTCAGGAGCTCCCTGACCATAACTCATAGGAGAATAGCCCACCCATGACATTAGGATTTTTGTTTATTAACCACAAGGCTTCTAGGAGCAGCTTTGCCCATACACTTAAAGTACATCCATTCCAAGTCCTTTTTAACTTTTTGATTAGCTTATCAAGTATCAGATTTATGACCTTTTGCTACATCATTCATTTTGGATGCCCCTCCCACCACAATCCCCTGCACTTCCCCTATCTCTCCACTTCCGTGCCCACTTAGAATTTTCCACTCCCAGAATCCCCTCTTCCAATTTTATACGTTTTCTACACAATCCTCCACTACTCACACAACTTAAAGGTTCTTTTTACCTGTTTCATAGGCCCTTTTTTTCTAGTTTCCTAGGCTCTACAAATACTCACTTCCATATAAAAACAGACTTATAAAGTTAAAAGCTAGGGCCATCATATGAGAGAGAAAATTCAGTGTCTGTCTTCCTAAGCCTGAGCTATCTCACTTAATGTATTTTCCAGTTCTATCAATTTCTCCTACAAAATTCATAATCTCACTTTTCTTTTTGACTGAATGAAATTCTATTGTGTTTATGTACATTTCCATTACCCACTCACCAGTTGGTGGACATCTAGGCTGATTGCATTTCCTTACTATTGTGAAGACAGTAGCAATAAACTTGGATGTACAAGTACCTCTGTGGTAGGATATGTAGTCCTTTTGGGAAATGGCCAGAAGTGGTATACCTGGGTCATATGCAAGTTCAATTTTTAGTTTTGTGAGAAACTTCCACACTGATTTCCACAATGCCTGCACTAGTTTATACTCTCACTGACAGTGCATAGGTATTTCCCTTCTCCATACCTTTGCCAGCATCTATTTTTATCTATTTTTCATTTTATGTACATGAGTGTTTGTCTGCTTGAACATATGCAGGTACTGCATGCATTCCTGATGTCTGTAGAGTCCAGATGAATGTGCCAGGTCCTCTGGAACTAGACAGTTGTGACTTACTATGTGGATGCTGGGAACCGAACCCTGAACCTCTCAAGAGCAGTAGGTGCTCTTAAGCACAGACCCATCTTTTCAACCCCCATTTATTTATATTCTTGAAGAGAGCCAATCTAACTGGGATGGGATGGACTCTTGCCATAAGAGAAATCTCAGAGTGCTTTTAATTTGCATTTTTCTTATGGCTAATGGCGATGAACACTTGTAAAAATATTCATCGGCCATGTGTATTTCTTCTTCTGAGAACTCTGTTCAGTTCCTTAGTCTGTTTTTAATTGGGTTGTTTCCTTGTTTAGTTTTTGGAGTTCGGTGCATTAATCCTCTATCAGATGTACAGCTACCCATCCTGTGAGCTGTCTCTTCCTCACTGATGGTTTCCTTTGCTATCCAAAAGCTTTTGTCATGAGTTTCTGTTTGTTGACTATTGACCTCATT
Source organism: Peromyscus melanophrys (assembly GCA_902168415.1). NCBI lineage: Eukaryota > Metazoa > Chordata > Mammalia > Rodentia > Cricetidae > Peromyscus > Peromyscus melanophrys. The sequence goes on from CABHPR010146490.1 coordinate 32,264, forward strand.
TCTGAGGAACTGGAGTCCTATTCAGAAACTCTCTAATGATTTCAAAGTTCCACATCTTACATTAAAGTCTAATCCATTTAAAGTTGATTTTTATGAAGTGTAAGAGATAAGGATTCTAGTTTCATTTTCATACAGGTAGAAAATGTAGTTTCATTTTCATACAGCTTTCCTAGAATCATTTGTTAAGGATGCTATCTTTTCTCCAATGTGTATTTTTTGGCATCTTTGTTAAAACTCAAGGGGCTGGGGCTGTGTGGGCTTATATCCAGGTCCTCTATTCTTTTATAATGACCTCTATGCCTGTCTTCTGTGCCAATAATATGCTGTTTTTATTACTATGGCTCCATAGTATAATTTGAAACCATTTATAATATGGATACCTCATATTCTTTCTGCTCAGGATTGCTTTGATAATCCAAGATGTCATAGTTAGCTTCAGCTGTCAACTTGACACAAGCCTGGAAAGGGAATCTCAATTCAAATATTCCCTCATCAGATTGACCCATGCAATGTCTATGGAGTATTTTCTTATTTGCTCATTAATGTAGGAGGGCCCAGCCTTCTGTGGATGGTACCATCCCTAGGCAGGTGGGCCTGAGCTATATAAGAAAGGTAGCTGACCATGAGCCTGGGAACTATTCAGTACACATCATTCCTCTGTGGTTTCTGCTTCAAACTCCTGTGTTGGCTTCCCTTGATGAAGGGGTGTAAAGCATAAGAAAAAAAAAAAAAAAAAAAAAACTCTTTCCTCCTCAAGTTGCTTTTGGTCATGGTGTTTATATCATAACAACAGAAACAAATCTAAAACACGAGGTCTTTTGTTTCCAGTTTTTTTCCCTGATTTATGTGCATTGTAATATTGATGAGGATTGCATTGAATCTGTAGGTTGTTTTGGTATACAATTATTCTTATAATATTAATTCTTTCAATCCATAAACATGGTAAATCTTTCCATGTTCTAATGTCTTTCTCAATTTCTTTCTTCAGTGTATAAAGGTTTTCCTTGTAGAGATCTTTAGGTTAGGCTTATTATAGGGTTGTTGTTGATGGTGGTGTTCTGTTTTTTGTTTTTTATGTTATTGTAAATGGGGCTGTTTCCTTGATTTCTTTCTCAGTATGTTTTGTCTTTCATATATGGTAAAGGTGATTTCTGTGTTAATTTTACATCCTACTATTTTACTGAAGGAATTTTCAGTTTTAAGAGTTTTCTGGTAGAATCTTTAGGGTCTCGTGTATGGGATCATATTATCTGGAAACAAAAATTATTTTTACTTCGTTACCTATTGTATCCCTTTTATTTGCTTCTCCTGTCTTATTGCTGTAGGTAAGACTTATAGCGCCATATTGAATAAGAGTAGGGAGAGTGGAAACCCTTGTTTTATGGAGATGATCCACGTTTTTCTCCATTTAGTATGATGTTGGCTGTAGGTTTGTCATATATAGCCTTTATTGTATTGAAATGTGCTCCATACTAGCTTCATAAATGAGTTTGGAAACATTCCTTTCTTTTTATTTTATGAAATAATTGGAAAAGGATTGGCATTAGTTCTTCTTTAAAGGCCTAGCAGAATTTTGCAGTAAACTCTAGGATTAAGATTTTTTTAGTAGAGCAGTTTTTAATTACTGCTTCAATCTTGCTGTTTGTTATAGATCTGTTCAAATTATTTATCTCATTTTGATTTTATTAGGTAATGTGTATCTAGAAATCCATTTCTCTTATATGCTCCTATTTTGAATTTCTTTGGTATATGCTATAATGTCTCCCTTTTCATCTCTAATGTCATTGTTTCGGGACTCATCTCTCACTCTTTTGGTTAGTGTGGCTAAGGGTTTGTTGATCTTTTTATCTTTTCAAAGAACCAGCTCTTTGTTGCATTTATTCTTTGTATGTTTTTTATTTTTTATTTCTACTTTAATAACTTCCTCCCTAATCTTTTCTATTTCTGTCTACTGCATTGTGGTTTGTCTTGTTCTTTTTTTTCCCAAGGCAGAAGGTGCATCATTAAGTTATTTATTTGAGATGTCTCTGATTTCCTAATGTAGGCAGAGTTATCAATTTCCCTCTTAAGGCTTCATTGTATCCAATGGGTCCTGGTGTGTAGTATCTTCATTTTCATTCAATTCTAGGAATTTTTAAATCTCTCTCTTGATTTCTTCAGTAACTCAATCACTATTCAATACTGTACAGTTGAATCAACATGAGTTTGTGAATTTTCTGTAGCTTCTATTTCTGTTGGTTTTTAGCTTGTTCCACTGTGGTCAGATAGAATACAGGAAGTCATGTCACTTTTCCTGTGTTTACTGAGACATTGTTTGTGTCCAAATATATGACCTATTTTAGAGGGTGTTCCATAGACTGGTGAGAATGATGTGTGTTCTGTAGTGCGTGGATGGAAATTCTGTAGGTGTCTGTTAAGTTCATTTGCTCTATGGTGTCATTTAACTCCAATGTTTCTCTGTTTATATCCAGATGGCCTGTATATTACTAACAGTGAGGTACTGAAGCCACCTAGTACTAATATGTTGGGATTAATCTATAATAATTTTATATCTAGTACTTGCTTTGTGGCATTGTGTGCACCTGTGTTCAGTGGGTATGTTAATGGACTGTCCCTTTGACCAGTGAGCTTCCTTATCTTTTCCAACTAGTTTTGATTGGATGTCTATTTTATCAAATGTTAGAACAGTGATATTTGCTTATTTCCTATTTCTATTTGTTTGTAGCACCTTTTCCTATCATTCTCCCTAGGCTAGTAGCTATCTTCAATAGTGAGGTGTGTGTTTCTTGAAGGCATCAAATAGATATATATGATTTCTTAAGCCAATCTGCTAGTCTATATCTTTGAACTGGGAAACTAGGACTGTTAATATTCAGAATCATTACAGAAAAATATGTATTGATTCTGGTCATTTTGGTTGATTTTGTAGTATTTCATGTTTTCATAATCTTCATGTGTTTAATTACTGTTCTAGAATAGTCCCCTGCCCCACAGTCTCTTCAATGTGAGTACCATTATCTTCAAGTGAAGAATTTCTTCCAGTATGATCTTGCAGAGCTGGCTTAGTAGTTATAAATTCCTTTAGCCTGCTTTTATCATGAAACATTTTTTCTACAAAATTTACAATAGTTTTGCTAGATATAGTAATTTGGGTTGGTAGCTTTGCTCTTTCAGAACTTGAAATACACCTTTCAATGCCCTTCTGGCTTTTAAAGTTTCCAATGACAAATCAGATGTTGTTCTCATGAGTCATCTTTATATGTGACTTGTGTTTCTCTCTTGCAGCTCCCAATACACTTTTGCCTGTATATTGAGTGGTTTTTAAATTAAGTTGTATATATCTGTGTTTGTGAGTGTACAAGCACATGCACAAGTACATGTCAGGGTGTTTTGTGGAGGTCAGTGAACAATTTGCAGAGTAGGTTCCCTCCTCCTACTGCATGGGTCCCAGGGATCAAACTCAAGGTTTATCAAGACTTATCATCATGCTTTTCCATGATAAGCCATCTGCTGGCCCTATTTAGTGTATGAACCCTATAATCTGGGAGCTCCTTTTCTGGTCTTATCTGTTTGGTATGTTGTTACTTGTGTATTTATGAGCCTTTCTTTTCCCCGGAAATTTAATAAATGTTCTGCTATGGTTGTATTGAAAATGCTTTTATGACCTGAGCATGGAGTTCTTCTTTTATGCCCATAATTTGTGAATTTGGTGTTTTCATTGTATTCCAAATAATCTTCTTGCATGTTCATTTGTACTTTTTTTTTTAAGGTTTATTTATTTATTATGCATACAGTATTCTGTCTGCATGTGTCCTTGCAGGCCAGAAGATGGCACCAGATCTCATTACAGGTGGTTGTGAGCCACCATGTGGTTGCTGAGAATTGAACTCAGGACCTCTGGAAGAGTAGTCAGTGCTCTTAACCGCTGAGCCATCTCTCCAGCCCCTCATTTGTACTTCTCAAACTTTTATTGTTGTCCTTGATTGAGTATACTAATTCTTCTACTTTGTCTTCAAGACAGATGTTTTCTTTCAGATAGTTCTGTCTTTGTATGTGACTTGGTATTTCTCTTGCAGCTTTCAATACAGTTCATTTGTTCTGTGTATTTTGTGCCGTGTGTGTGTGTGTGTGTGTGTGTGTGTGTGTGTGTGTGTGTGTGATCACCCCTCCACACCTACACCCTGCTCAGTGGATCTTTCTCTATGGCACTGTTTCCTTGTGAGGCTTGCAAGACATGAATCTTGCTACCATTGCATGGTATCCTGCATCTTTTGCTTGTATGTTATGGTTTCTGACTTTGTGTTTTTATGAAGAGGGGGTGGGGTTCTTGTGCATTTTTTTAAAATTCTGGTTTGTTTGTTTTATTGTCTTTTCCTCTAAAGAGAAAGAAGATGTGGAGTTGGATGGGTGTGGAAGGGGGAAGGTCTGGGAGGAAATGAGGAAGGGGAAACTGTGATCAGAAGATATTATATGAAAAATATTTTCAGTTAAAACAAAAAAATCTTTCACATATTTTCTAGTTTTTGTTTTGTTTAGTGTTCCACAGGGTTTAAGTAGGGCCATCTATGTAACACTGAGTTTGTGGCTAGGAAAGAGACAGACAACTGACTTTTAAAGGTTGATCCTGCATCCTCTAGCCCTGCTAAACTTACTCTTAGTTGTAGTCTCTTATTTCTATGTTTGTTGTATTGAACTTGCTAGCACCTCCAGAACAGTAATAAACAGAAAAGGTAAGAGCAGGTTTTCTGCCCTTAGTCATGACTTTAGGGAGAAAGTCAAATTTCTACTGAGTTGAAACAAAGAAATCAGTCAAACAAAGCATTGGCCCCTCAAGTTCTAACCATGAGATGTGGGTGGTGAGAGTCTCGAGGACCATCTCTAGCATCCTTGAAAGGCATATGCCATGAAATAGCAGACACGGGAGATGCTGGGTGGCACAGGGAAAACAGAGGATACTGGTCCCAACAGAACGAGTGTTCATAGGAGCCAGAGGTCACACAGCCTCTTCACAACACCCTTTTGTAGCTGCTGATGACGGGGAGGAGCAGGTATGGGGCACAACCCAACTAAACAGCCTGCATGTCTGAAGTCCTGTAAAAGAGACCTAGACAAAACTTGAGAGCACCTATCTAAAATGTCCACACACACACTGAGACAAAAATAAGATCCAAACAGACAAATCCTTTAGGAAGAAACAACAGAAGCCATGAGCACAGCCTGCCACACAGAGAAAAAAGCAGAGAGAGAGAGAGAGAGAGAGAGAGAGAGAGAGAGAGAGAGAGAGAGAGAGAGAGAGAGAGAGAATGAGAATATGCTCAGAAATATGTACAAAATAAAATGAACTGATTTTAATCAACAATCTTCATGTACTTCAAAAAACAAAGCATCAACAAATGGATTAAAGCCCTGAAGATGGCAATCTAAAGGGAAGGGTAGGGATGCCAAAGAACAATTATAACAATTATAATAGGTTAAAAACAAAACACAACAAAATAGTTCCAATAATGTCAAGTCTCAATGAAGTGCAAAAAAAACCAAACCAAAACAAAACAAAAAACAAAAACAAAAAAAACACAGTGTTCACTTTTAGGTTTTTGATATGTATGCTACAATCTAAATAGCCAATGAGGCTAGGTACCTAGTAAGGGGACAGGGAGGGGGCAGGGGAAATAAAATAATGGGGAAACAAGAATAGGAGGATTAAATAAAGAGAGGGAAAGGAGAATAAAGGAGGGACTATGGAGTGGGACAACTAACCCTAAAGTTTCATACATAGATGAAAGAAATCTAAATAGAGTCACTGTATAAGAGGAGATACAATGCCCCAACTAGACATCTTATACCACCATGCAAAACCTCCAGTGCCAGTGTTGAGTCATTGGTTAAGGGGTCCCATGGGCTTCCCCCCACCTCAAAATATCACAGACTATTGCCAATGAATTGATTGTTCTCCATAACCTTATGGTAAGGCCTTGTTGATGAAGAACACTCTGTCATTGAAAATGGTGACATCTAACTAGTGCCCAACTAGAAGTTTCACCCCTACTGACTAGCATTCATAGTGCTGGTAAGTACTCTGCAGGCTACCAGAGGATAAAGGCAATCAATATCACCCAGCTACAAACCCTGCAACCTACAACAGTAACCTGCCTAAAAGATACACTGGTGCAATAGTTATGGGAGTTACTGGCACAAATGTTATGAGAGTAACCAAACACTTTTTAAATGAGATTTAAGGCCCATTCCATGAGATAGAACCCACATCTGACACTGTGAAAGTGGCCAAAAACCTGAGTCTAAATAGATCATGGGCCTAGGGGAAAACCTACTACTATTATTCTGATAAAGAACATAGCAATAAAATGATTCCTAGTAACATTCTCCTATATCCCCAGATCAGTGCCTCATTCATTCCTCATCCAAGAAGCTTCTTCTAGCAGCAGATGGGAATTAACACACACCCATAGTTGGACAGTGTACATGGAGAGAGACTTTGGAGCACTCAGTCATAAATGGAATGAGTTCATCAACCACCATCACACTCCAACTCAGTGATCTATGCAGAAAGGAGGTAGAAAGATCATGAGAGCCAGAGGTGATGGATGACTCCAAAGAAACTTCTAGACACAACAGAATTGATGTGCATATAAACTCACAAACACTATGGCAGCCCACCAGACTTGCACAGGTTCAAGCCAGATGGGGACCCAGCGCTGAGAGGGAGAAGTGGACAGAGAGTCCCAGCCTTATCCAAGAAGATATTAGCTATTGGTAGCTTCTGGCAAAAGGAAAATCAATTTTCTCCACAGGTGTCTCACTAGGTATATCAACCACATTTGGGGGTAGGCCCCATGCCCAAGAGTAGTTGGCCAACACAAAGCAGACTATGTGGTTTTTCTGGTTTTTTTTTTTTTTTGAGGGGGTACTTTTTATTTCATTTTGTTTGTTTTGGCATGTGTTGACTTATTGTTTTTATTTTCATTTTGTGGGCTTTTTTTAAGAGGGAGAGAGAGAAATAAACTTACAAGTGGGTGAGGTAGAAAGGAGGGAAGGAGCTGGGAGAAGGGAGAAAATATGATCAAAATATATTGCATTTAAAAAATTAGGAAGTTTCACTATTCCTAGCCAGGAGAGGCAGTGCAAGCCTTTAATCCCAGAACTTGGGAGGCAGACGCAGGTGAATCTCTGTGAGTTCGAGGCCAGCCCAGTCTACAAAGTGAGTTCCAAGACAGCCAGGGCTATACAGAGAAACCCTGTCTCAAAAAAATCACACACACAAAAATTAGGGAAAAAAAACATATTTATAAACAAAACAATCACCAATGTTGCTTGCTTACTTTTCTTCTGTCTCTTAGTGTTCGCTTACTGATCTGTCAGCTAGAGTGCAGAGACTCCACTGCATCGCTTCATCCAATGGAGGATGTCCAAGAGGATGTGTGTGGTCCTCTCCCTTTGGTGACATCCCCCCGAAGGGCCTCCTGCAGCCTCTTTTGTGCTCAAAGGGTACTGAGGAATACGTGCCCTCCAGCAGAGCTCAGAGTGCACCTCCAGAAAGTCATAAGGAACAACTGTGGCCAGAACAAGTTCTTTTTTCTTTCCGTTCTTCTCACCGAATTAACTACAACTGTGTCTCTCTAACAAGAAAGGTGCAGGTTTTAGTTGGTTGAGCTTTTGATTCAACCACTAGGCTGTGATAAGCTTTCCTGAGAGATGTAACACCTCACTTATATCACTTGTGTAACAAGTGCTATTCTCTCTGCCTCTCTCTCTCTCTCTCTCTCTCTCTCTCTCTCTCTCTCTCTCTCTCTCTC
>CABHPR010146490.1:40084-53614 GCA_902168415.1 Peromyscus melanophrys
CACACACACACACACACACACACACACACACACACACACACACACACACCCATAAAGTCCTTCATATACAGACCACCAGCCAGATAATGGAGTAGAAAGAAGAAACACAGGACTTGAGAACTCAAGAGACTGGTACCATATGAGGTAAAAGCAAGTGACCTGCATTCCAGCCCAGAGTAATGAGAGAAGGTGCCTACAGCATCTGCACAAGGGTTCCTACCTCTGTTAGGGGAAATGCCGTACCAACCTAAAGCCATGGTTCTAGGAACTGAACTAAACAATGCACTGCCAGCAGGAGTCCATGGGAGGAAAGAAACCATCATTCTCATCACTTCACAGAGACAATGCCCAGTGTTTGTCCACACTATGAGATACAGGCAGACCTGTGGGAACATTCAAATCTAGCATGAGCACATGGCTGCTTCAATTCTAGGGACAGCCGGGCGGTGGTGGTGCACGCCTTTAATCCCAGCACTCGGGAGGCAGAGCCAGGCGGATCTCTGTGAGTTCGAGGCCAGCCTGGGCTACCAAGTGAGTTCCAGGAAAGGCACAAAGCTACACAGAGAAACCCTGTCTCGAAAAACCAAAAAAAAAAAAAAAAAAGAATTCTAGGGACAGTCTTAAAGCGACCACTTTCACTCAAAGAGTTGGCCTCCTAACCTTAACCACTGCAGAGACACTTCTATTCAACGGTAGTCCCAGAACAAATGCAGAAGACATTGTGAAAACTCACAAGAGGCATCCAGTGCCCCAGCAGCATTCCTGGGATCCTGGAACTTGGGCTTCTGATGATACTGAGTCAGCTAAGCACAGTTGGGGGCTGATCGTGGTGGCCAGCACACGTGGCCAGTGCTGGAGTCAGACCCCAATTCCAAGCATACCCTGGCAGAGAGACAGGAACATTACCTCTCTGGAGCACTCTACACCAGCTTGCCTCTTGTGCTGGGTACTCAAACACTAATGGCCCCTTTGAGTCCATGGAGCAGCTGATGAGGAGATGCCCAGCTCCCTGCCCACAGACTGAGAGCATGACAGCATGCTCCTCATCCAGCTCCTCCAACTACATGCCCTATTCTTTAAAAGCCCTAAGTCCCACCCCCAGTTAGGGGGCTGACATGCCAGTGGGCTAGAACAAGTAACCAAATCCACCAGCATCCCACATGATGCCCATGCTGAACAGGAGTGCTGGGAGCCATCTTCCATATTTCCTTTGCTAAACAAGTTGGTCTCCACAACTTACAAAAGTGGTACTGTTGATTTACACTAAATCCACACGGACCTCCTGGAGACCATCACCCATGGATGCGATCATGATATACCAAAACTGTGAATAAATTTTCTAAGCAGCCTCTGTTTAGCCGCCCATGAGGAAACAGGATTGCATTGCAGATGCAACGCTAGCTGCAAAGGCTCTGCTAATGATTTCACTGTGTAGCTGAAATGCCTGCAGCAGCACACTAGGTGCAAAGACAGTATCAAGTCCGACACATTTTCAGAAGTCAGTCTGCCAGGGGCGGAAGTCTTTACCTCAAGTGTTTGAGCTCGGAACATCAGGGAGTCTCCTTGTCAAAATGCAGAGCTTTGGTGACAGCTGCCTACACGTGGCTAGCAGCATGGCTGGCCTCTGTTGGTGCCAGAACAGTTCATATCTATGGGTGCTGTCTCAACAAATGGTGGAAAGGCGAGTCCATATTGGGTATTAGAGTGCAGTGGAGGTTACAAACCATAAGGAACAGAAACCACCACACTTGGGAGGAAGACCATTGGTGCCCTGGCTTTTGGCCAACACTTGGCCATAGTACCAGTTCCAAGACCACAGGCCATATCTACACCCAGGCAAAAACCAACCAGCCAACCTTGTTTCACTTCATGCTGCCCACTTTCATGGCTTCCTTGCCCTCTTCCTGACCCCTGAAAGAGCTGGCATGGCACTCCTCTCCCTGTCATTTGCCGATGACCTCTAGCTCCAGCCTGCAGTGTTAACTGGTACAAAGCAGGACCAGGGCCCTCAACGGTTCACTGAGCCATACGGAGCTCACTTACAACTGATGGCTCCCCACTATTCTATTTCTGTTCCCCACTCTTAGACCTTCATCTATTAAACTGGGGTAACAATTTCACCTTACAAAGATAAAAGAGTGTAGCTGCTATGGAGGTCAGGTGGTTCCTTAGTAAGTTAAATTTGGAACTGCCACATCCACATTTAATTTAATTTCCAGGTAACTGAAAGTGCCCCTCCACCCCCCCCCCCGCCCCCCCCCAAAAAAAACCATACAGGAATCTTTATGGCAGCACTATTTACAACAGCCAAAAAAGAGGTGAAAAATCAACATCCATAAACAGAAAATGGAGTAAGGTAAATATGATGTATCTCCACAATTATTATTCAGCCATAAAAAGTAACAGACGTAGGGGGATGTAGCTCAGTTGTAGTTATTTACATAACACGGGATCAATCTCTAGATCTACAAAAACAAATAATATAAAGGAATGAAGTTCTGACACATGCTACAACGTGCATGAACTTTGAAAGTGAACACTTAGTGAATAAAGCCCATCAGAGATTGTAGTATGTGATTACATGTATACAAAATGTCCAGGACAGGCAGCAAGTGCAGCAGAGACAAAAAAAGCAGACAAGTGGAAGTGGGTACTTGGGAATGGAGATAACTGGTCCACAGGATCGGGGCTTTACAGATGTGGAAGCTGTACAAACCACAGACACGTTTGATGCCACTCACAACAGACCACCCTAGAAAGGTGGATTGTATGTAGTGTGAATTATATATATATCCATGTGTGGTATAGAGAAGTAATCACCGCACAGAATTGTGTGAGGTTACAAAGTTGTATTGGGAGAAGTGGGAAGGAGAGAAAGAGAGAGAGCGAGACAGAGAGTGCTATTAGCCTGCGTTTGATCATCTGGTTTTTGGTGCTGCAGTTAATTATGTGTTGTTCTTCTCACTTGGTTTAAAAAATTTTAAACTACTTCTAAATAATCCACAAGTTAATTAACTATGGGACCTAAAGTGAGTAGGAGCCATTTTCAGGCTAAGCAAAGCCCTGGCAACCACAAGAAATTGGCCTCCAAGTGACTGGACAGCATTATTTATCTCTGCAGGGACTACGCCCATTAGGCAAATGCAGGCTGCTTTCCTGAATGTGCATAACTCATGTAAGGGGCATTTTCATCTGTTCAGCTGCCATGACAAAATTCTTAAGTAGCTTAAACAGCAAAGCCTTTCTTCCTGACGCTCCATGGGGGCTGGAGCATGTGATCAGTGTACCCGCATGACCTGGTGCAGGCAAGGGCTCAGTTTCCAGTTTGCCCACTCTTTGAACCTGGAATGCGCACCGTGCTCTTTGCCTCCTCTTCAGGGGCAGCATGGTCCATCAGTGGCTTCACTCACGGCTTTAACTTGGCATCACGTCATCAGGCATGCTGGTCCCCACTACATGTGGACCCTCGGTCGTGCATGGCCTCTTTTTTAATCCATTCTTTGGCTCAGTTCCCATTATCTACACTGGACCAGAAACAGCTGCCCTACCTCCCCAGCTCCAAGCCTCTGGGGCCACTGTCACAGTCAACAAGGCTGTGCTCCACACACTTCCTCTTTCCAGGAGCAAAGAAGCTCTGGCACGGCCCTGCTGGCTCCCGGGAAGCCACATCTGTCTCCACGCTTGTAATTATCACTTAGCAAGCACACAGAATGATGACACCACTCTTTCCCTTGCCAAAATGTGACAAACAGAAAACATTGTAAAGTTATTTTTGACATTCTATGATTCTATTTAAATTAAAAGCACGAAAACACCCTGAGGTAGTTGACGCTGTTCCCACCATGTTCTCTTAACCACAGCTGCGTGCCCCTCCCTTCTGCAGGAGGTCTGCCCCAGCTGCGTAGACAAGAGGGTCAGTAGAGAGAGGTGGGAAGCATACAACTGGCATGTCTGGGCTGCCAGGACCAGTATTCCTGACACTGTATCACAAAAGCAATGACCTTAAGGGAGGAGAAAAGGGTGCCTAGAGGCCAGCTTCACACTTCCACATAAAGCTATTTGTTCCTCATTTATTTCAGAAATAAAAGCCATGCTGTATTAAACATCCCATGTTACCAGGAGCTAAAGTAATTGTTTCATGTAGACAAAATCAAGTCTATCCTCTAGTAAACATATCTTGAGCAAGACTGGTGACCAGACTAAGCCTCCCGGAGGCCACAGCACTAGCAAATAGAGTATCCTAAGATGCCTGGCAGAGAGAAGGCAGGGCTGGGTTGGCCACCTCCCCAAGACCACAGCACCATCGAATACAATATCCTAAGATGCTAGGCAGAGGAGGCAGGGCTGGGTCGGCCACCTCCCCATGACCACAGCACCAGTGAATACAGTATCCTAAGATGCCAGGCAGAGAGGAGGCAGGGCTGGGTTGGCCTGGGGCTGCCCTGGCATATGGTGCTGCCTAACTCAAAACCCACATACAGTCAAGAGCCCTGGCCAGATCACATCAACAGTGCTAACAATGGGGCATAAGGCAGTAGATTAGTAACCCCAAGCCTCCACCTCCCCCCATCAGGGCTCCTCTATGCATGCTCCTCCTCTCTTCCTCTTCTATTCAGGTAACTTTGGCTTCTGGGCATTTGTATTTTAAATATTTCTCTACACTTAAAGGAAATAAAATTAAAAGGATAGATAACAAACTGTCTACACTCAGTCTCTCTCACACAATGTGTCCACCTGTAACTGCATTGCAGCACAGTGTTCTCAGTATCCAGCAGCTGAAATGGCTGCTCTTTCCACCAGACCTCACACCCTCAGAGGAGGGTTACGCCAGTGACTGGGCAGGCCTCCCAAGGTATCATTCTATGTATCACTTAAATGACAAACAGGAGCATATCACTGCAACAGATAGAATAGCAAATGCCCAGTTCTACAGGACCACCCTAAAGACAAGCCACTGGACCTGTTGTGGGACACTTATGTGTCCAGCAGAGGGCAGCCTGAGACCCTGGTGCAGTCATCACACCCAGGACACCCAGTGTGAGAACTTCAAAGAGGTGTATGTCAGAGCAATACTGAGCACACCACACTAAAGTGTCTTTTTATACCATGGGGGGCAGGAAGGGAGCTGCCAGAAAAGTCTATGACAATAACCACAGAAGTTATGAGACAGACAAGCAAAGGCCCCTGAAAAGTCTGGATATGGATTCTCATGGAACCTCATTCTTATCAGACCACAAGAAAATCTGAGGAATTTCTTTATGAGAATGAAGTGGCTGTAAAATGTAACATTTCCACCATGCAGCGGTGGCGCATCCCTTTAATCCCAGCACTCAGGAGGCAGAGCCAAGTGGATCTCTGTGAGTTCGAGGCCAGCCTGATCTACAGAGCAAGATCCAGGACAGGAACCAAAACTACATGGAGAAACCCTGTCTCAAAAAAATAAAATAAATAAAAAAGTAAATAAAAGTAACATTTCCACAAATGTTCTATAGCATTTCACCCTTAAAAGGGTAGACAACAGGCCTCACTTCAGGGCAAACTCACAGAAGGGACACTGTGTGATGACCACATGGAGCGCCATGATACCTCCTTGCACTCCATCTCAGGTCCCTCCCTTTAAGAGCATGCAATGGCCATGAAGAAAGGAAAGGCAGTCACCAAGGCCTATGGTGGAGCCTGAAGGAACCAAGACCTCCATCCCACAGCCTGTGAGGAGGCCCCGTTAGAGGCAGACCTCCATGAAGATTCAGTCAGCATACATAGCTTTACAGTGGGCCCAAGTGGGAACTACCTCTCCCCAGTCTCCAGTTCCTGGCCCACAAAAAATGTGAGATAATATGTAAGTATTGTTTTAAGGAACAGTTTTGGACTGCTACATGGCAAGAAAAACAAACATAATGGCATTTAAGCTGAGCATGGACCACATGCATGAGTGTGGTCCCATAAGAATATACAACAATACAGCAATTATATGTAGAATACATATTCAATGATGATGTACAACAATGTTACTGGTTTATATATTAACCATGCATGTATTATTATGTTAGAGTATAGTCCTACTACATAGAAAAACAGCTTCCTGTAAGCAGTCAACTGTGTGACACCAGAACCAGCTTTGTACACCTTGATGACCAAGGGGCCATCTCAGATGACATAACACATGCCATCCAGGATGTGTGAATGTATTAGATGAGGTCTGAACAAAGAGAAAAAGAAAACACCTGATGAGGCATTTCTCGAAATACATTCCCATCATTCAATGACATGACATTATCTAGGAAGGAAGCATGAGGAACAGAATCTACAGATAATTGTCAAGAAAAGCCCATGTCAGGAATAATAGCAGGTTCCATGAAAAAGTCAAATAGAGAGAAACCAGGTGTAACCGTGGGCAGGTGCAGGAAAATCTACTGCATGGAAAGTAGCTAGGCCTTCTGGAACCTTCCTAGTTAAGCAGCAGTGTCAGTTCTACACGGAGAAGGAAGAAAGTCATAGTACATCCTGTAGACACGGGACACCACACATCCCATAGCACCCAATACCCACTGGCAAGTCTGTGTCATGGCCCAGAAAGAGGCCACAGTGAGCACTCAGCATTCATGGGACAACAGAGACACTACACTATTACCCAGTGACAGGCCGAAGTGAGCACCTAGCACTCTCAAAATGCAAACTTTACCAGGGAAAAAAGAAATACCCTCTGGAAAATCAGTATGCTGGTAACAAACAAAGTGAAATATGCCACTAGAGGGAACAGAAAGGAAACAGTAATCGCCAGGTTAAATGTCCCAGGCCTGGACTTCAGACTGTTCACAAGAGGACACATACTTCTAAAGGTGGAAAATGTTGTCCAGATCTAGACCTAACATACAACCTTTAGAGAGAACAATACTGCTCTAGAACTAAGTGGAAAGCTACATGATGGGGCTGTGGGCTCAGCAGTGTGGAGGCAAAGGGGGGCGGCAGCAGGGAACACTGAGAGGAGACCTGACTTCCATAGGACACAGAAAGAGACATGACAAGCAAGTCCCTGCACAGTCCTGATGGCATTTAGGTAACCCAAGGATGAAAACGAATCTCCACAACTCAGCACAATGACGCTCACTATTCAAGCAAACAATTCACTCATGAAACTTTCCAAAGCACCTAGCCCCTTGATATCTGTAGAGGTTTCTGATATATCTGGATTTACTTAACATTTTATATTATATTTTCTTTGTAGGGGTCTTTTAACTTGCCTTGTTTTGCATTTTCCTCCACTATTTTACATAATTTTTTATTCTTACTTTCTATCCTAGAGTTAACTCAAGTCCTTAGATGGTCACAGTCTAATTAATAGCCTCACACATCACTTAAACAACTCAGGGCCTTGGACCCTCATTGCTCCACTCTTGACCAGTGGGCATTGCCTGATGCATCACTTGTGGCTGTTCCAGAGGACACTTGCCCCATGGTCGGAATTACAGGCACATAATTCTGCTTCCAACTCCTTAACTTCAGACTGTGTATGTGGGACAATGTGACTTCCTCCTAAAATGGAACATGCAGAAATGCTTTTGCTAAAGGCCTGTAGCTATCAAATTATCTCTGGTGTTATCTGTATTAGAATGTGTTTGGCTTGTTCATTCCTGAAAGATGTATTCATTAAGAATGGAATGCCAAGCAGATACATTCTTCCCATTCGATAAGGTGTTATCTATCTATTCAGGTCCCTTCCTGGGATATGCAAGGCTAATAATGCCACTCATTTCTTGGAAGGTGGCTCTGCCTGTCCTCAGCACTCAGGGCTTTACCACCACAAGGCAAAAAGCAGATTTATTCCCATCTCACCTAGTTGGTACTCGTCAGGGGTTTTCAAATTGTATATTGGTGGCTTTTGATCCTGGAAAAAAACTGGCTATTGTTTCTTCAAATATTACTTCTACTTTACCATCTCCTCTTTCTGGAAAAACCAGTTAATCCTGTGTGAGGTATTAGGGTCCTCATTCTAATCTGAGATCCGCCTTTTCACATTTCTGTCTCTGTGCTGTATCCTGGACACAGCCAAAAGCTATAGGAGGAAGGTGCATACAAAAGGAAGCCATGACACACAAAACATTAAGTAGCTGAGGTTGCTAACGAGGAGCAAACTAATGCTGGACAAGAGATAAAATATTGGACAGTATATGGCATCCCACTCTTGTGGTTCCAGCACATGGGAGGTTGAGGTAAGAAGGTAATAAGTTCAAGGCCAGCCTGGGCTAGCTACATGGCAAGTTCTAAGCCAGAGTACATAGGATGCACAGGGAAACAGTGTCAAGAAAGACAGACAGACAGACTGCCTGACGGAAACAAAGACAAGTTGGTTGATTTAAATGTTAACAGAGGCTATTCTGAAAGGATAGCAACAGAGTTGTAAATATATACAAAGATATTTCTGATAACCATTTAGAAACTTCATTTATAGTTGAAAATTCTCCACAAAGAAAACTATAAGCCCAATTGCTTATGATGCAAAGCCTAACAGACGTGGAGGATAGAGCTCTAACGCCCCATGAACACAGACAAGGAGGCTTCATGAGCCCAAGACCACCTTCATGGAAAAATTTCAAATGTCTATTTCGAGAAGGAAAATGACAGGTCAGAATCCCTTGTGGTTATGGTTGCCAAAAAAAAAAAAAAAAATCCTCTTAGGTAACATATTATAACCAAGTAGGATTTGACTCATTAATGTTAATTCAGCAAGCAACATAAATTTATAAATCAACATGATTTATCATTTTGTAAATTAAAAATAAAGACATACATTTTAGTAAGCATTTGACAAAATAAAGCTTTTGAAAAAGCTAACAAGGCCGGGCAGCAGTGGCGACCGCCTTTAATCCCAGCACTCGAGAGGCAGAGCCAGGTGGAGTTCGAGGCCAGCCTGGTCTACAGAGCGAGATCCAGGACAGGCACCAAAACTACACAGAGAAACCCTGTCTCAAAAAACAAAATAACAAAACAAAAAAAAAAGAAAAAAGAAAAAGAAAAAACTAACAAAACCATAAATAATTGAATAAGATTCAACAAACATTCATAGTTCTCTGTAAACTTCTTACCCACAGCTATCATGGTACTCAGCTAAAATAACGCTCCATAAGAAACACTGAGTAAATCGCCCCCAAGAGCAAGAATGCTGCCAGGCTGGCCAGTCTCCTCATGTCTAATCATCAACCACACCAGTACGCTGGTGCATGCTGTAAAGGAGAAGCAATAAAAAAGATCAAGAAATGAAAGAGCATACGGATTGGGATCTTGTAAGAAAAAACAAACAAGAGCAAATAAAGCACGGCTATGAGCTGCAAGTTTGATGTTCTAAAGTTAGTTGTGTTTATATGCGCTAGCAAGAAAAAAATCAAGATGAAATCAATCACATTTGCAATAATATGGCAAAGAGAAAAACAATTAGAACTAAATTTAACACAAATGCAAACCTTGCCATGTAAAAACTATAAAGCATCACTGGAGGATTTATAAAAGAGCTAAATAAATGTAAGCTGTTCTGTCTCCTCAGATTCAAAGACTTCCTGTTGTTAGCATGGAAATGCTCCCTAGATTACCTACAGATTCATGCAATCCTTGGCAAATCCACCCTTATTTACAGGAGTGGGCAAGCTGACCCCAAAACTCACACTGAATTACAAACCAACCACAATAGCCTGAGCAACCTTGAATGCCAAGAACAAAGGCAGAGCCTGTTTCAAAGTGTGCTTGAAGCTTCCTGGTGTGGAGTATGGCCTGGCATAAGAATACACATGTGTCATGGGTTGGAACTGGGAATCCAGAAATAAACCTCTTATCTATAACTAGATCATTTTTTCACTAGGATGCTAAGACGTTTCAAGAGGGAAAGAACAGTCTTTTCAACAAATAGTGTTGACAAATGGATATCCTAATGCAAAAGAGTGCTTTTGGGCCCCTAATTCATACCATATACCAAAGCTAACTAAAAACAGGTGAAACAGTTAAGACTAGAAAACTCTTAGAAGACACACAGGTGTAGATTTGATTTATACATACTTATTGATGGCCTAGGATTAGGCAACAATTTCTTGAACATGACCTTTAGCATAAGCAGCCAAAGGGGAGAAAAATGGATAAAATGGACTTGATCAAAATTAAAAGCTTTTCTGTGTCAAATGACACTACCTAAAGTAAATAGGCCATCCATAGAATGGAAGAAATTTTATAACAATCTTATATTTGATATCCAGAATACACAAAGAGCCCTTACAACTCAACAATAAAAAGACAAACAGCTCAATTAAAAATAGGCAAGGAGTTTGAATGCTGTTTCTCCAAAGAAGATACACAAATAACTAATAAGCAACACTCAGCACAGCTAGGCATTAGGGAAATGCTAAACAATACCACAACAAGACACTTTCCTACCTACTAGGGTAGCAATGACGCAAAAGTAAAGATAAGGAGTGTTGACGAGGATGTGGGAAAAATCAGAACACATACCTATTTTGTTAAAGGGTAGAGCACCTTTGGGAGACAGCCGAGCATTTCCTCAAGGTTAAACACAATGTGTTATGCAGGCTGCCGAGGGAAAACTTAGCAACAATCTTAGTCAGATGTAGATCCTGCATTCTACGTTACAAATGTGCCAAGCAAGATGTGCTTGTGATATAACAATGGCATGAGACATGGGAGTAACCAACCAGTTTCTTATTGGGTTTGAGCTCCACTTCACAGGAGGAAATTCATATCTGATACTGTAAACCCGGCCCTTCTGGCCACAGACCCTGGGGGGTGGCTACTGATGTTTTTCTATGTAGACAAGATAAGCCTGTATTTACGTTTGTGCTCATAGATTAGTGCTACTGTCCACTTTGGTCAGAGAAGCTTCTCTATGTAGTGGGTGACAGTTACTGATGAAACTCAGAACTAGCTAACGTGCTGGGAATCACACTGCTGGATGCTCAACTCTAATGGGATAGCTGTGTCAACCTCTCCAAGCCTCAAAGAATACCACAGAAGAGGAGGGTGGAAGGAGAGTAAGAGCAGAGGGAGGAGCAGAGGGGTGCTGAATGCTGATTTCCATGCACGGCAGCTACTGCATTCTGAAAGCTGTGATGACATGCATAAGACCTGCATCAAGTCGGGACCCATCAACATTCTATCATGGACGGGGAAGGGGTTCCCAGGCCCTCTTCCCACCATAAGGGTCTATAAGGCAGTGAAGGGTTGCTGAGAGAAAAGAGATTTCTTTCAGTAGTGTAGCCACTGGTAAGATGCCCTTGCACCCACAAATAACCCCTAATTTAGGCTCCTGTAAGTAACCCTAGTTAAACTCATACACACACACACACACACACACACACACACACCATGGAAGTAGAAGGGAACCTAGTTCACAAGAGGAAGAAGATCAGTCAGGGAATGATTAATAAAGGGGATGAATATGATCAAAACACATTATATATGTATGACATAGCTCAACAAAGCCCATTATTATGTGTAATTAATATGTGCTAAGAAAAACCTAAGAAAAATCTTGCACAGAAATGTTTATAAAAGTATTGATCACAAGTCAAAATTTTATCATCTATAATAAATGTATCCATGCAATGGAGTATTATTTGTCCATAAAAAGGGAGGGAATATTGACACCACAACATGGCTGAACTTTGAAAATGTTACGCTGAGTGAAGGGAACAGGCACAAAGCACTACATATCCTGCAACTGGAAGCTTCTAGAGTAGGCAAATCTACAGAGACAGGAAGTGGCTCGGTGGTTGCCAGAGCCTAGGAAAAGAGAAAAACAGGGCAAGAGTGCTAACAAATATAGAGTTCCCTGAAAGATGATGAAAATGTTCTAGAATCAGAGAGTGGTAATAGCTACACAAACCAGCCAATATACTACAATGAAGGAGAAAAGGCAACCTGTGGAAGAATAGTATCCTCTTGATGATGGACGAGGAATCAGCCAGCCAAGGGGAAACGGACTACAGCCTATGTCCATTCTTTATTTTTAAAGAAATCAGCTCAAAATAGATCAGAGATCTAAACATAACACCATGTAGTTTCTAGGAGAAAACATAAGTGATCATCTTTGTGACTTTGGGCCACAGGAAGCACAGAGCATTTTTTAAAAGGACAGCTTTACTTCATGAAAATGAAGCGCTTCCGGGGACTGTGGAAGATGGCTGCCCAGCAGGAAGACCTGAGTGTGTCTGCCCGGGATCCAGATCAAAGAACATGGAGCCACAGCTGCTGGAGGCCAGAGGTGCTGACAGGCGGTAACTGATGAGACTCACTGGGCATCCAGCCTAGCCAAAACAAGCTTCAGGTTCAGTGAGAGACCCCATCTGAAAAAAATAAAGTCAAGGGCTAACAAGATTGACTCAGCAGGTAAAGAAAGCTGCCACCAAACCTGACAACTGAATCCAATTCTGGAGCCTGCACAGCAGAAGGAGAGAAGTGACCCCTGCAAGGTTGTCCTTTGACAGCCACATGCACCCTATGTTGAATACACAAGCACACAGATGTAAATGAAGTGTAATTTAAAAAACAAGGTGGAGATGCAGTGGAGGAAGATACCCCACATCAACCTCTGCCCTCTACACATGCTTGCACAGGCAAGCACACATGCTCATACACACACACACACACACGTACACACATACACACACGTACACACACACACACACATACACACACGTACACACGTACACACATACACACACGTACACACACATGTACACATACACACACACAAAACAAAGCACTGTGTCTTGTTGTTTGAGGGTTTTTTTAAAGTTATTAAGAAACTTAAGGTTGAAGTACATTTTGACAGAAAATATCTGGAAACCATACCTGACAAATTATTCATATCAGAGAATGTAACAACATGACTTAAAAGAAAACAAACAGTACACAAATGTATGAGCAAAATACTCGAACTAGCCGGGCGGTGGTGGCGCACGCCTTTAATCCCAGCACTCGGGAGGCAGAGGCAGGCGGATCTCTGTGAGTTCGAGGCCAGCCTGGTCTCCAAAGCGAGTTCCAGGAAAGGTGCAAAGCTACACAGAGAAACTCTGTCTCGAAAAACCAAAAAAAAAAAAAAAAAAAAATACTCAAACTAACACTTCACCGAAGAAGATAGATGGAATGTAAGTGAGCATGGGGGAAAACCCAATGTCACATGTCACCAGGGAATGCACAGAGAAATACCACTACATATTCATCAGAATGGATGCAAATTTTTAAATTGACAGGTGGGGAGATGGGCATTTTGACATCACATGAGCTAATAAGAGCAGCAAATGCAAACCAAGTTGGTAGCATCTGACAGGACCACCCACCACCCACCACAGGACTAGAACCTCATAGAAATACACATACACATAGGGACCTGTTCAAAAAAGGTTACATCGTGTTGCTGCAGAGCATCTAACCTTCCACCACCCAGACAATGACAGGCTGCGGCACTTACATTAAATATTACTCAACACACACACACACACACACACACACACACACACACACACACACACA